>CAJVSB020000094.1:0-88436 GCA_911865555.2 Thlaspi arvense
ACTTCTATAAACTTCTGGAGACTTATGTTGCGAGTGGTTAGTTGCATTGATTCGGGATTTAGCATCAACCATTGTGATTCAACACAATGGCAGATTTCTTGACCAACATTTTGCGAATAAACCATGGCCCAGGAGTATGGATTGTGATAGCGCGAGTAGTGTAAAGCCTCCCCGCTTCAGGATCAAGTTTGTGGTTCAATGTGTCAACTTCAAGAATATGGGACAATGTCCGCTTGTTCTCAGGATCAGCAAACTTGCGCCATGACGCAGAGGTTACTCTCTCCCATGGGTGCTTGTAAATGTGCATTTGTGAATATGCTTTCACCATCCTGTTCCTCTTGGAATCGTTTAACTAGAAAAATGTTAAAGACCATGTTAGTTTGAGGATAAATGTATTTTATAGTATTGATGCTAATAAAAATTTCGCAATTATACAGCCAAGCCTCTACAGGCAGACCTGATTGATTCCATGGCAAAAAAAGGATCTCTCTCTCAGTAGTTATATGGATTTTTAAAGTAGTCACATATTAGAGTTCATTACCTAAATCCACAGAACTGGTTTAACAATTAATAAAATCCAAAGCATCCCACCCAATCCTTGGAATAAAAAACTGACGGCATACGGTTAAAACAAAAGAATATCCTATCAGATATCTGCCATATATTGATCTCGAGTACCTCTAAGTGGCAACACCACTAAAATTCAAAATGGGATTTGGATTACTTCATAACGATCACAATTTAATTAATAATAAAGGTTGTTTTACATAGATAGAAAACGCATGCACATCTGTACGAATAAATAAACACAAACACAAATGCTACTTCATGTATATACACTGGCAATCATCTCAACCAAGTTTATCAAAAGCGAACTTTTATTCAAAATCGTTTAGATTGTGTAAATACGAAAACATAAAAATGAAAATTTCACTTAATACATAACATATATATATATATATATATATATAGAACATAAACATAATTGATATAACATAAATAATAAATAACAATAATAATTCAAATTAAAATAACTACATTATAAATATTCAAATATAAAATTTTATATGAGTACAATAGTCATAAAATATAATAAGAAATTAAATTAAAACTACTAAGTAGCTTGTACAAAATAAAAATTAGAATAGCCTATTAGATGAAAGTAACTAGTAAAATAATAAATTATAAATTTAATATTAAAGGCATTAAAGCCATTAGTAAAAATGCAATTTCACATTTTTTACTGTTTTAAGATGACTTTTTATAAGATATTCATTCAAAAAATATTTTAAATATAATTGGAGGTTTTTGATAGATTTAAAGTGACTTTTCGTAAAATTTTACTCAAAAAATTATTTTATATATAATTAGAAGTTTTTGATACAAGAAAAAAACGTAAAAGTACGAGTTTTGACGCTTTACAATGCGTTTTGATAACATGATCTCAACTAACTCCAGGTCACGTACAGGAAATAACATAACCGCAGGTGCAAAATAAATGTCAGAAATAGATCAAATATTCCGATAAGGTGATAAAAGGAAAAAAAAATTCCCAAGACATCCAAACACTAATCATTCCAAAACCGCCATTAGCACATACACCGACACACGAGTCCAAACGCGAAAAAGAAATCGGATCTTTTATCGTACGACGATGAAATCGCAATCAATTAGATAAAGAGCATAGACTAAGATGGACGAACGACGTACCTCTCGCGCAGAGACTTGACCAAACTCGGCGTATGGATCGCAGTCGCAGAGATGGCAAATATGAGGGAGGCGGCCTTTGGGTGGGTAAACCGTGTAATATTATGTTTATTTGTTACTAAGGAATCCGTCCACCCAGGGGACGGGCAATCAAAGAGTGCCACGCTGCAAATAAAAGATTATTAATGGGCTTTTGCTACAGAAGTGCTGTGCCTTTTAAACTCTAATCGGCATTTTGGGTTGTGTGGGCTTATGTGCAACAGCGGAATGGTAATGATTGCACTGGACGGGCCCATCTAGCTTTTTAGGCCCAATGATATAGGACGGTGAAATTCTGCTTCGCAGGTCTCTCTCGGCCCAAGGGCCTCATGGAAATTCGTATTACGTATTATAATGACGTAAAATAGAATATTTAAGAAGTAAACAGGAAAATTACATCAATATTTGAAATAGGAATATACTACAATTTATTAAGCAAAGGTCCACTTTTGTAATACTTTTTAATGATCCACTTGGAATTGGTTATCAGGAGATTTAAAAACTAGCTCATTCGGATATATTAACAATAAGTTATCTGTTCAATATTTTAACAGGTTATTAGGAGATTTAAAAACTAGCCTATTCGGATATATTAACAATAAGTTATCTGTTCAATATTTTGACAAACTCAAATCTAGAGATGCTAACTTTAAATTTCATAATTATTTTCCTAAAGTGAGTATTGAAGATTACTTTATATTAATGAAAAGTTAACTCAAAATTCTTTCAAGTGATTTTATTAGGAAATTGCTTAGATAAGAGAGGTCAAACATGTCATAATATATAGAACTATGCATGCTAGAAATTTTGATGTGCATAAAAGCGATTAGTATGCATGTGTAGTGTACTTTGATCAACATCTTGCAAGTAAACACGAGGAAATAATGGCCTAGCCAAGCCTCAAAGGGTAGTAGAAGTGTCAGTATAAATAAATACAACCCATAAATATATGTCAATATCAATAATATGTACAAGTTTAACTCCAATTGTTATAGAAGAATTAACATGTTCTACAATTATCGTTAACTAAATTTCATATTTTGAAATGACTGATTAGTCAATTTAGTGTCAATTTTGTTGAAAACATTCTTTTCGATGCAAATAACCAAATAATCATTTATCCATACATTTTTCATTTGATTGCATAGTTTGTTTTTCATAATCTTCATTGTGGAAAATGTTGTTTTCCCTGTTGCCGTGATAATAGGTAAAATTAATACTAACTTGATGAGCTAATAATAGATAAACAATATTTCTTCTAATTTCAACTAACTTTTTTAGCAAGGCTAATAATCACTCTCATAGTGGCAGATTGAGGATTATCTCACATGTCAATAATATAAGGGCTCAAGTTGATTATCAAGTAATACCAAATCAGTTAACAATTTAAATCAACATATCCTTGTCAAAATAAAAAGTGAGCTGTTTGAATTCAAGTAAACTAATCAAAAAAGTAACTCAATATTTATTGTAGTAATACAAGCATTGAGCTCTTGAAGTTACATATGTATAGCAGTATGGAATAACTCAACACGATAATGAAATAAGTCTGTAACATCTTAAATTTTACACCATACTCACATCTATTATCCCTCATAATTTGTAATCATTGCTTGATAATACTAACCAAGTTAATAAATTGTGTTTATCTTAATCTTTGTCTTATGAAACTTGTAACAATTCATTTGTAATTTCTAACAACACATTTCTCATCAAATGTGAAGTGAATATAAAATCAAATGTTGTAAAAAATTTGATAAGCCATTAATTTATAAGATTCTTGAAGGCACAAAAAATAACTAAACAGATTCACACGATCAAGAATTATCTAAACTCAACCAGAATAATTGTTAAAAAAAACTAAATTACAATTAACGAATAAAAAGCCAAGAAGACTTGTATAATTAGTTTCAGAAAATTTTATCTAAACCCTAACAAGAATCTCATTACAAATTTGATTCTTACTCAGATTGTCTAACTTTGGAGTTTGGATATGGCAAATCCTTATGTTCACTAGGCTAAACTTTGTTGATTCTCTTCTCAAGTGTAGTTAAAATGATTGAAAAAGCTCTAATTGAGTCTTGAATTTTTTGAAAGTATTCTTTTTTCCCCCCACCCATTTCAATGAAAAATATTCTGCTTTTAATAGAGAGGAGTCCTAACGGATGAAGGACTTTTAAAGGATAAAACTTTCCAAAATATAAGGTTACCCTTTGAAAATAATTTTAAAAATTTGAATTTTATATCTCAAACAAATCTAAACTTATTCTAAAAAATAAAATAAAAACATAATATAAATAAAATCTCTAATCAAATTCAAATCTCCCAAAAAAATCCTTCTTGATCATACCTCTCCGTATTTACAAGAAATAACTCTCGATGGTTCTTAGCTTGGACAGTGGAGGAACAACCTGAATCAAAGTTCAGGGAGAATTGTGCTATTCTATTTGTAGAAAGTTATGCTATTAGATTTAGTTTGCACCACCCACAGTTAGGATCAATACTCTAATACCAAAATATGACTCAAATTTTCTTGAAGGGGCAAGCAATGGCCAAACTAATTCACATGAGTAAGAATAATCCAAACTCAACTAGAATGATTATAAAGAAAAACTAAATTGAAATTAACCAATAAAAAGTCAAAATTGCTTATACAATTAGTTTTAGAAAATCCTATTTAAATTCTAACAAGAATCCAATTATAAACTTAGTTTCTACTCAAACCATCTGATCTTTGAGGTTTGGATATGTCAAATTCTTATGCTCACTTAGCTAGACTTTGTCAATTTTCTTTTTTAGTGCGGTTGGAATGGTTGAAGGGTTCGTTGACTTCATGTCGAAAAGCATTAGCTGTGTCTTGAACTTTTTAGAGGTGTCCTTTTTTTCCTTCCATTTTAATGAAAAATATTCTCCTTTTTATAGAAAGGATTCCTAATGGATATAAAATTCTTAAAAGATAGAGGCTCTTAATAGATAAAGTTGCTCTCTGAAGATAATTCTAAAAATTTGGATTTTATGTCCTCAACAAATTTAAACCTTATCAAAAAATAAAATAAAAACATAATATAAATAAAATCTCTGGTCAAATTCAAATCTCATAAAAAAAAAATTCTCCCTAATCAACCGTAAGCTTCAATTCTCTAATCTACATTTGATCCATCTTCTTTTATAATCTCAAGAATATCAATTACAAAAGATTACATTATAATTAAACTTACCAAAATATCATTATGTGAACCCCAATAGGTGTCATCACTTCGTTTAAGATTGGTTTCTTGATTCATTTCTTGTCCACTAGAAATTTCTTCTTTTTTCAATACTTCTTCAACCTTGGGTACATATTTTCCTTTAAGCATATTATGTCATTTACATGAGCCTCCAATAACATTTAATAAAGTAAAAATTAATTTAAATAGAGAAGTAACTTGAATGCGATTCTTATTATTGGCAACAAGTGTAAGCTATAATTGATGACAAAAAATGATGAACATAAATACAAATGAATTTTCTTTTAGAATTGAACTTTTATGACTATTAAATTTACCTTACATGTTACTAGCACCACCATAATTTTATACAAGAATTCTTGAAATATTTAACCCATATTTACAAAACAGTAATTTTATTGTCATCTTCAATATAATTAATAACATTAACAATTTCAAGTGTTGTAACACAAACAATATCTTTTTATTTATCAGAGCAGTCAATTGATTGTTATCATGAGTATTTTGTAATCAAATATTATTTATTACTTTATTGTGACTAGTAAGAAACTTGAGAAATTCTAGAAAATTACCTTGATTAGCAGAATTAATTGATTCATCGCGATTGCAAAAAGTTAACCCTTACTTCAAGAGAAACAGAATGCAATTAGTTGATGCACTCAAGTACCTAAAGTATATGTCATGAGCTAGTTCAAATTACTTAAAAACAACAACATGAATGTCTTGATTTTGATTTATCAAATCTTTATACTTGTTCTAACATAATGTTATGAGCACTATTGGGGCCACCAATATAAACCAAAAGTCTTTCTTTTTTTATTTCAATCTGTAAATCCTTCTATAACAAATGTATCTTCATGTGATTACTTTATATAATTGAGTCCAAAGATATAACAATTTAAGCAAAAAAAATTTTTCTATACCATACTCTTAACTAATTTTCAAATTCATTAAATCAAGATAGACAAAAATCTACACATTGAATTTTCAAATTTTCTTCTAGGAAATTTAAGTTGATGAGATTAACATGGTTCATTTTTGCAAATTTGGTTTTTACATCTTATTCTGGTCACTGGGATGATAGAATGAATTTTTTGACGCTTCTCCAAATAAGTTGGCAAATCTTTTAACTTAATTCTAATCTATTTATTGTTTGTCGTTCCTTTGAAAATTTTTGTGTAAGACCAATATTAGATTCATGATATCTAGATGGTTTCACTGACATTAGTTTTTATCTTAAGAAATTTTTTCATAACCTATGTAAACAAATTTATAATAATTATTAGGAACATCAAAGGCAGAGAGAAAAACATACAAAAAGTTTTCAATACCTATAAAACATGTATAAAAGCAATATAATATATATATATATATATAGACACACATATATTCAAATTTTAATTATATAAGAAATTTGTGATTTTATTCAATTTTTCTTGTTTTTGTTTAATATTCTAAAATCTAATCCATATTCTTTTCGTAACCTTAGTTTCTTGTAACAATAAGAATTAAAACACTTTTTATTCCCTGTCTTCCCAAAAAAAAAAGGTTAGATTCATTTAACCCCTATTAATAGGGTGTCACACCTACGTCTAGGTCGAAGGAGTGAGATATGATAGCAGACACATACTTGACACTCTTATGTGCTTGGAAAACATAGCAAAGTATTCATCACTGTAACTTCTATGAGATATAGCTCAAACGTAAATTAAGTCTGAAAATTTGAAAGTCCCAAAAGTAATACTGGAAACATAAATTAAAAACAACCTGTCAATACACAAAGGCAAAACCCAACGCATGAAACTTTGTCTACTAAACAAGCATTTCTTTCAAAACATTGCCCCCATTAGTAATGATTATACAACCACTCATCTCATTTAAAAATAAATAAAACTATCTATTGATTCTATAGAGACTCTCCTGACATGCTCAACCTTCAACTAGAATGCTCTGAATATTTGATGTAACATCAAAAACCTAGGAATAACTTTATTTCATTTCATGCATGCATATGTTCATTAATTAGCATGGTGTTTGCATTAAAGGTATTTTATAATTAATTTAAGACTCAATAAGAAATATTTGTTTTGTTTCTTGTCCACAACCCTAAAATAGAAAATAAAAATTTAGAAAGTTTCAAGAGATTTTAAAATAGGTAAATGAAATAAAAGTTAGAAAAGAAGGAGAAAAAAATTAAGAGAAAAATCTTGATTTAGAAATCAAAAATGGAGGAAATGGATAATCTTGTTAAGGGAGAATTAAAATCTAAATTAGCCCTTAAATTAGGCTCTTAATTGGGAGGAGAAGGAAGGGATTTTATAAATTTTCTAGTGACTATATGGTAAATTTTAGGCAAAAGGGCATAAAAGAAATTAAAGTTATAAGATAGGGGCATTTATGTAATTTCAAAAGGGGGTTGGTCGACTAAGGAGAACTGACCTTGGGGGTAATATAAAAACACTCCTCTCAACTGGTTGTGGCATGAAAGGAGAAGAGAAAAGAAGAGAAGCAAGGAGAGAAGAAAGGGAAGGAAAGAAAAGAAGAAAAACAAAAAAAGAGGTCAGAAAATTTTGCATGCTTTATGCTTTTTCTTGCATTTTTTCACAAAGCTTTGTTAAATACCATATTTCTCTTCCATTTAATCCATTTAAACTCAAATCTAGAGCTGGAAAATATGCTGAAACCAGGAGGAGGAGGGAATTTAAGACTTGAGCTTGCAACTTGATGGAAACTAGTTTTGAGTCTTGTTTCATTTGAGAAATAAAATATTTCTATGAAATTTTGTGAGGTTTTTGGGAAAGTTAAGGGAGCCAAAACAGGGGAGGAGGTACAGCAAAGAAGATGCCATAGCCGAACCCCTTGGATGGGTAAAATCAATTATAAGTTGCGGCCAGTTGAAGATTTAGAGGGTGATAAAGGACATAAAAAGAGTTGGTGACCATAAAAGGCACATATAGAGGTTTAAGACTAAGGAAAGTCTAGATGAGGTGAGAAAAGTAAAATGCTGAAATTTTGGCAAGAATAAGGGAGTTACCTTGACCTAAAACTTTGGATTAATTACCTAGCCACATTAGGGATGAACCAAAGAGGAATAAAATGGGCCCTCTTTCTTTATTTTAAAAGGTTTAGGTAATTGATAATAGAGTCACCAATAAGAACCAAATATGAGAAGATATATTAGGAGTTAAGTTTTAACATAAAAATGCTACTAACTAATGAGGATAGTAGCCAAATCTTTGGGCGCTTAATTCAATACAAAGACAAAGAAAAGACTTAAAAAATGATTAAGATAACTAAAGATAAGCTAATAAAGATCTAAATGGTGAATGTAAGTATGCTTAAACTAGATCTCAATTAGTCTAAAGGGCACTGATTAAGGTTTTTAACAAAATTTCAATACACTAATAGGGGCATTAACATGGGCCAAATCCTAAGGAAATGCACCATCCATCTAAATAAGGTTTCAAATAAGATATAAGGAATTTTAATTGCATTTTAAACATGCATTCATGGCATATCATTTATATTAGTGTATGCCCTTATGTAGGGGAGAGAGATAGGCCTAGACACGACATAGATCAACCGCAAACAAACCCAATAAAGCACTAGTGCACTATACACACAAGTGAGTGACATTCTGTCTAATTTCAAAATTTTACTTAAACTATATTTGGAAAATATATGGGAACTCATCAAGTCAACTATTATATGTTTATATTAAAAATGGAAATGGTGCATGTAAATTTTGTTTTCATGTATATGCCTTTTTATGAATTTTAATATGCTTTGATTATCAGATGTCGAACAACCATTTAGGACAAGTGGTAGGTCTACATGACATGATATGATATACAACCCCTAAACGCCCTAAACTATGTGAGTTCACCCTGGGATGAGGGTGACCCATCGTGTCAACTACATAGCATTGTAGTATCCAGTATGTTTTGCCTTGTGGGGGCCCAGACTATGTTTAATATTTTATTGTTCCATGTTTACTGCCCTAGACATACTCAATTGTACACATTCAACTAGAGCTACACTTAGATATATGAAATTTTTTTCAGGTGATTTTTCTGTTTATGTGATGCTATAGAATTTATGCACAATAGATGTTAAGGATTTTTATGGATATTTTGTGTTTTCTTTGTATTGCCTTTAATGATTTGCTTTACTTTCTAAATATATATATATATGTATGCTGAAAGCTATAAACCCTCACCACTTTCATTGAAATTAGACTACGTGCATTCACTGAGACTATGGTCTCGCTATTTCTATTTTTTCTTATAGATTTTGAGGACGATAGCTAGACTCATTGCATTGTTCCTTTCTAGCATATAATGAAGGTAGGGCCATTTTTTAAAAGATTATGTTGTACTATAATTTAGTTTAGAATTGGCAGCAATATAGTAGTATTATGATAGAAAGATTTGAGTTGAATAGTAATTTAGTTCAATAAAATTGTACCTTACAATGCATGATTAGATGATACTATTGTCTACTTTATTCCATTATATACTACTGCGCAGGATTATGACTTGAATTTTTGAATCCTAAAATGATATTCCTATACATGCTGTGAGTTAGAATACATACATACACATATACATACACATATATATGCACTACAAGTACGTGAATAGGTTACCATATTAGCATATTGCCAAATTTATGTCCTAAGAGGATATTGGCCACTACTTTGCTATCATGCTTTGCTCAACACCAAGGTGGTGCAACAATTAAAGTAGTATTGGAGCTCAAGTTTTGACCAATGAGGAAGAAAATAAAAATAACTAAAGTTTAGTAGAGTGTAATTGCATGAATAACATATGTATATAATTTGCTGCATCTTGATGTATATATGTTTTGGGTATTGGAGGATATAGCGAGAGGTAAATAGGGTAAACTGAGAGGAGGACGTAGAAATGGCCAACTTCTTAAGGATGCATCTCCACCTAGTGTGCCATCATCAACCTTAAGGGAGGTTGGTCCCTTGCATGCTCAAGGGATTCCCCTTAGAGAGCCCCTAATCTAGGGTGTAGAGCCATAGACACCCATGCCACCTACCATACCAGTACCATGGACCACACTTGTAATAACCAATGTAGCTATGCCTCCCACTACACTAGTGGCACTTGTACTAGCTGTCGTATCAACACCCCCAATTACCTCCACAACACCCGACATCGAGGCCATAGTAGCACTAGCTATGGCGCAACACTCGCACTTAGTTCTACCACCTAGAAATTGAGATTGAAGGGGAAGAAGATACTTAAGCGGGCCTAGAAGTTGGGGCCTCAAACTTTAGTGGCACTACTAACCCATTATAGGCAAGGACATTCACATTGATGAGCCACATCGATAAGCAAAGGTGCAGAATGCAGCCTTTCTATTCGAGGGAGAGCCTAGCAATGGTGGGAGGCCTATATTACTAGATAGCCAGCTGGTTGAGTGACTAGTTAGGTAGATTTCTAAACTGAGTTTGATAGGTAGTACTTCACCTTAGTGTATCAAGATCAAAAAATGAGCAGAGTTTTGAGTCTGAGATAGGGCAGTGTGACAATTGCAAATTATGAGGCCTGATTCACAAAGTTGTCTTACTTTACACAAACTTTGTAGTAGATGAACAGGATAAATTCAAACTTTTTAAGGGGTTGTGATT
The DNA here is from genome assembly GCA_911865555.2 of Thlaspi arvense. Classification (NCBI taxonomy): domain Eukaryota; kingdom Viridiplantae; phylum Streptophyta; class Magnoliopsida; order Brassicales; family Brassicaceae; genus Thlaspi; species Thlaspi arvense. Next base: position 10,636 of record CAJVSB020000094.1, read on the forward strand.
AGAATTGCAAGCCAAAACTTGAATGTAGAGGTATATACATCTTTTATAAATCTAGTCGAAGATGCCATCCTGGCTGAGGAGATATAGGCCATTTTTGCCAACCACTGGCTAGAGAGGAGCAAGAGGAGTACTCTAACAGGCCCATCAAATAGGAGAGAGGGACTGCCACTGAAGAGGTCCAGTTTGACCACAACTTTAAATAAGAGAGGTGAGGCATCATAAAGGGTACACATAGGCTCCACTTATGTTACTAGCCCTGCACTGAGAGGACAAGGGTCATCAATGACCTAGGCAGGCGAATGACCATCACAGAGCAGGGAAGTAGAGAGCACGCCAACAAGAGTATGACATCCACCATCATGAAATCGATAGCTCAAGCTCCCTAGTGTTCCAAATGTGAAAAATTTCACAGAGAGGAGTGCATGAAGGGCACTAAAGTGTGCTATAAATGTGGCCAAGTGGGACACATCAAGAGGGATTATCCTTAAATTGCTTCAAATGCTGTACCTTCCTCATAGTAGAGTAGACCATAGGGGACACAGACTAGAGAGACAATAGCTTGACAGAGCCAAACAATAACTACTCAAAGTCGTTCAGAGGTCGGAGGCCAAAGTCTTTGCAATGACTCGGCAAGAGGCACGAGCTGCACCAGACACTGTTATGGGTATGATTTCTTTGCATGGCCTAGATGCTTATATGTTGACTGATTCAAGATCTACATATTCTTTTATATCATGTTCTTTAGCTATTAAACTATGTTAAGGGCACATGGATTGGACCACAATATATTTATTTCTATCCTGTGGGGAAGACTGTAGTAGTAGTAGTACAAGTTTACAGAGATTATAAGCTAATTGTAGATGAGCAAAGTTGATGGGAGATTTGATCCCCTTAGGCATGCATGATATAGGTGTGATTTGGGCATGAATTGGTTGACAACATATATGGCTCAAGTGGATTATTTTAGGAAGGAGTCACCTTTTAGTTGCTTGGTGGTGGAGAGGTTTGCTTTGTAGGGGAGAGGCACATTTTACCCTCTTGTGTGATTTCAGCATTGACCATTACTAGATTAATCAAAAATGGTGTGAAGCTTATTTGGCTAGCATAGTAGACACCAAAAAGAAGACCCCTTAGCTAGCAAACATCCTAGTGGTTAATGAATTTCCTAATGTATTTTCAATGAGTTGCTAGGGTTACCCCCAGAGCGGGAGGTTGAATTCAGTATAGAGTTGATACCTAGGATGCAGCCTATATCACATGCCCTCTATAGGATGGCACCGACGGAGCTAAAGGAGCTTAAGACACAATTGTAAGAATTGATTGATAAAGGATTTATTCAACCTAGCATGTCACCTTGGGGAGCACCAATATTATTTGTAAAAAAAAATGACAGAACCTTGAGTCTGTGCATTGATTATTGACAATTGAATAAAGTGACCATCAAGAATAAGTATCCATTACCCAAGATTGATAATCTGTTTGATCAGTAGTGGGGTGCTTGGTTATTCTCCAAGATAGACTTGAGATTAGGATATCATCAGCTCAGAATTAAGGCATAGGACAAACCCAAGATTGGTTTTAAGACTTGTTACAGATATTATGAGTTCTTGGTCATGGCTTTTGAACTCACAAATGCCTCTGTAGTATTTATAGATTTAAAAAACCTAGTATTTCAGCCATACCTAGATAAGTTTGTGGTTGTCTTTGTTAATGACATATTAATCTATTCTAAAAGCGAAGCAAAGCATAGGGAGAATTTAAGGACATCATTGTAGACCTTGCGGGAAAAGTAATTATATGCCAAGCTGAGAAAATGTGAGCTTTGTTTGGACAGGGTGGTCTTCGTTGGTCATGTTAATTCTACTTAAAGAGTAAATGTGGACCCTCAAAAAAAGGAAGTAATAGTAAAATGGGAACCACCTACTAATCCTACAAAAGTAAGAAATTTTATAGGGATGGCCGAGTATTATAGAAGATTTATAAAGAACTTCCCTATTATAACTTCACTTATTAAGCTATTGCAAAAGAATTAGAAGCTTATTTGGATTGATGAATGCCAAAACAGTTTTGAAGAATTAAAGAAGAGATAGACTATGGCTCTAGTCTTGAAATTGCTAGAGAGTGGAAAAGGGTACACAGTGTACAACAATGCCTCCAAAAAGGGGGCTTGGCTATGTATTAATGCAAGGTGATAAAGTGATAGCTTACATCTCTAGATAGTTGAGGCTTTATAAGCAAAATTATCCCAATCACGGTGGTTATAGTATTTTTCTTGAAGATCTGGAGATATTACTTGTATGGGGAATGTTACTAAATCTTTGCAAACCATAAAAGCCTCAAATATATTTTGACTCAAATAGAGTTAAACCTTAGATAAAGGCAATGGGTGGAACTCTTTAAAGATTATGATTGCACAATCAAATACCACACAGGGAAGACAAATGTCATAATAGGTACTCTTAACAGGAAGTCTTTAGGGATATTATATAATCTTCAAGCAGTGTATGTGCCATTATTAGTTGAGCTGAGATCTTTGGATGCACACTTGTCGGTCACTAAGCAAAGAGCTTTATTAGCTACATTTTGGGTTAGGTCTACCTTAGTAGTTTGGATTAGAGAAGCACAAATGCAAGATTCCCAACTACTTAAGATAGCATAAGAAATCAAGGTAAATAGAGTGATTTCAGGCTAAAAGAAGACATCACATTGATGGTCAAGAACAAAGTTTATGTACCAAAGTGGGATAGATTAGAGAATAGATTATGGAAGAGGCACACTGTTCAGTTTATGCCATGCATCCTAGCAGTACTAAGATGTATCAAAATCTTAGATAGCACTACCAGAGGCATAAATGAAGAAGGATATAGCAGATTATGTATCTAGATACTTAACATGCCAACAAGTTAAAGTAGAACATCAAGGGCTGGTTGGTAGACTGTAACCATTGCCAATCCCTAAGTGAAAGTGGAACATATTACTATAGATTTCATGGTTGGTTTGCCAATTACAAAAAGAGGAGATGACACTTATGGGTTATAGTAGATAGATTAACTAAATCTGCTCACTTAATTCCAATTAAAATCTCTTTCTTTCTGGAGATGTTGGCAAAGCTATAAGTTAATGCAATAATTAATAGACATGGAGTTCCAATATTTATAGTTTCAGAGAGAGATCCAGGTTTACCTCTAAATTCTAGCCCAGTCTGCAAAGGCCATAGGCACTAAATTGCATTTCAACATAGCTTCCCACCCACAAATAGAAGGGCAATCAGAAAGGACCATTCAAATCTTAGAAGACATGCTATGTGGGTGCGTGCTGAAATTCTTTGACAGTTGGAATGAATACTTGCCCTTGTAAAGCTTGCTCAAAAACAACTACCACTCCAGTATTGGGATGGCACCATACGAGAAACTATATGGAAGGAAGTGCAAGACACCCATGTTTGGGATGAAGAGGGAAAAAAGGAAGTTATTGGGTCTTAAGATTGCACAAATGACTGTTGATCAAATTAAGATTATCAAAGACAGATTAGAAATGGCACAAGATCGACAAAGAGTAACTCGGACCCAAACTACAAAGATGTAAATTTTAATGTGAAAGACAAGGTATTCTTAAAGGTATCACCGTAGAAATGGGTGTTAAGATTTGGCAAGAAAGGAAAACTAGCCCCCAAATACATTGGGTCCTATGAGATTACAAAAAAGTTGGGCTAGTTGCTTATAGACTAGAGTTACCCCCAAAGTTAGCTAATATCTATAATGTCTTCCACATATCCATGCTAAGGAATTATATATCAAATCTTACACATGTTCTATAGACCCCACCAATAGAGTTGAATGATGACTTGACTTATGTGGCTAAACTAGTGTAAATACTCGATAAGGAGATTAAACAACTAAAGTTTAAACGGGTTCTTTAGTAAAGGTTTTGTGGAGAAGTTAGAGCAAAGAAGAAATGACTAAGGAGAGAGAAGACGAAATAAAAGCTAAATATTCCCATCTATTCCAAGTAAGACAACTAAATTTTGGAAACAAAATTCTTTTAAGGGGGTAGAATAGTAACATCCTAAACCTAGGAATAACTTTATTTCATTTCATGCATGCATATATGTTCATTAATTAGCATGGTATTTGCATTAAAAGTAAGTTATAATTAATTTAAGACTGAATAGAAAATATTTTTTTTTTTGTCTACAATCTAAAATAGAATATAAAACTTTAAAAAACTTCAAGAGATTTTAAGAAAGGCGTAGAATAGAGAAATGAAAAAAAAATTAGAAAAGAAGGAGAAAAATAATTAAGTAAAAAATCTTGATTTAGAAATTAGAAATGGAGGAAATGGTTAATCTAGTTAAGGAAGAATTAAAACCTAAATTAGCCCTTAAATTAGGCTCTTAATTGGAGAACAAGAAAGGAATTTTGTAAATTTTCTATGGACTACATGGTAAAATTTAGGGCAAAAGGGCATAGAGGAAATTGAAGCTATAAGAGGGGGAATTATGTAATTTCAAAAGGGGGTTGATCGACTAAGGAGAACCAACCTTGGATAAAATAAAACCCTCCCCTCACTTGGAAGAAAAAAGAAAAGAAAAGAAATGAAGAAAAAAGAGAAGAAAGAAGAAAACAAAGAAAAAGGTAAGAAAATTTGTAAAATTTCATGCTTTATGCATTTTCTTGCATTTTCTCAAAAAGCTATGTTGAATACCATAGTACTCTTGCATTTAATCCATTTAAACTCAAATTTAGAGCTGGAAAACATGCTGAAACCAAGGGGAGCCGAAACACTAGAAGGGCGAATTATGACTTAAGCTTGCAATTTGATGGAAACTAGTTTTGAGTCTTGTTTCCTTGAGAAACAGAATATTTCTATGAAATTTTGTGAGGTTTTGGGAAAGTAAAGGAGTTGAAATAGGGGAGAGGTACAGCTGCCATAGGAGGGAAAAGGTTGAGCTTGTTTAAGGAATATAAAGGAAACAAGAACAAGAAGAAAATGAGATTAAGAAAGGAGAAACAAATTTTTACCAAAGAGGATGCCATGGCTGAACCCCATCGATAGCTGAAACCAACTACAAGTTAGGGTTAGTCGAGGGATTAGAGGGTGATGAAGGACATAAAAAGAGTTGGTCACCATGAAAGGCATGGTTAGATGTTTAAAACTAAGGAAAGTCTAGATAAGATGAGGGAAGTAAAATACTAAAAATTTTGGGAAGAACAAGGGAGTTATCTTGACCTCATAATTTTGGCAGAATCCTAAGGGAATGCACCATCCATCTAAACAAGGTTTCAAATAAAACACAAAGAATTTTAATTGCATTTTAAACATGCATTCACAGCATATCATTTATATTAGCATATGCCCTTATATAGAAGCGAGAGATAGGCTTGGACACAACACAGATCAACCACTAAGAGATCTAGCAGAGCAGTAGTGAATTGTACACACAGGTGAGTGGCATTCTATCTAATTTAAGGAATTTTCTTAAACTATGTTTGGAAAATATATGAGAAACCATCAAGTCAACTGCTATATATTTATATTAAAAATGGAAACGTGCAATTAATTTTTGTTTTTAGATATATGTCTTTTTATGAAGTTCTATATGATTTGATTATGAGATATTGGGTGGCCATTTGGCACAGGTGGCAGGTTTACATAACATGATATGATATACGATACAATGGAGTCCAAAATGCCGTAGGCTATGTTAGTTCGGCCCTAGGATGGTAGTAGCCCATGGTGCCAGTTACATAGCATCGTAGTGCCTAGCATGTTTTGCCCTGTAAGGCCCTATACTATGTTTAATGTTTTATTTTTCTATGTTTACTAGCCCCAAACATACTCGATTGTGCACACTTGACCAGAGCTATACTTTGATATATGGAAATTTTTTCAAGTGATTTTTCTATTTATGTGATGCTACAGAATTTATGCATAACAGATGTTGAGAATTTTTATGGATATTCTGTGGTTTATTTATATGGCTTTTCATGATTTGTTTTATTTTTTGACTACATATGTATGTATGTTGAAAGCAACAAAACCTCACCAATTTCACTAGAATTAGGCTTCGTGCCATTCACTAAGACTATGGTCTCATCTATTTCCCCTTTTTCTTGTGGATTTTGAGGAAGATAGCTAGGCTCATTGCATTGTTCCTTTTTAACATATAGCAAAGGTTGGGCCATCTTTAAGATGATTGTTTGTACTTTAATTTAGTATGGGACTGATAGCAACATAGGAGTATTATGTTTGGACATATTTGGGGTGAACAGTAATTTAGTTTGATAAAATTGTACCTTATAACATGATTATATGATACTGCTATCTACTTTATTCAATTATATACTACTGTGTAGGATTATGACTTGACTATGAATTTTTGAATCCTAAAATGATATTCCTAGCATGTTATGAGTTGGAATACATACATACATACATACATACATATATATATTTATATATATAATGACTGGCATGTTGCCTAATTTTTATTTTAGGAGGATGTTGGCCATTGCTCTGCTATCATGCTTTGCTCGGTAGTAGGGTAGGGGTGTGACATATGATGCAGATGATGCAAATGTTGTTGCACTCTAGCTAACTCTACTCTATATCTGCATAATAAGGAGAGTGATAATACTACAGTTCCAGTGAATGAAACATGGTTTAAGCTTAAAAAAATAGATAGTGTTCCAAGTCGTAGATAAATCTTAATGTTGGGCATTGACACTTTGAGAAATAAAAACATAGAAATAATAATGTAGAGAAATAATTTAATTTTTCTGCTATACTATAGCATCTAAAATCATGCTAAACATAGAACATAAAATAATTGAAAATCATAAAATCAACTATATAACATATAGCTCAAGTCTAGTATGCAAAATAGAGTAATTTCTAGGGTTGTAAAACATGAAATAGTCTGGCCCTCACAAGGGCAAAAATCTGTCGGGCACCCTTAATTATTTCTCCAATTCATTAATCAACTCAAGCCAAACCTTAAGCCATTTTCTCCCTTCATTAATGCACTATATGACCACTATTTTTTACCCTTTTCTAGACAATTTCGTGCCCTACCTTTGGAGCTTTATATCTCTTTCAAAACATCCCTTAAACATCCAAATTTTTGTACATTAAATTCAGCACATCTATTTACCAATGCATTATCTAAGTTTAGGTAGCCAAATCCTCAATTTAGCCCTTAATTCTTCCATTTTCTTAACCCACTTTAATCACTTCTTAAGTCATGCTTTAGCCGTAAATTATGGTCCATTTCAGCACCAAAAGGTTGACAAAGAACATTTAACATGCTGATTTTTGCTTCCACTTTACTAACTTCACCTTAATCCTTGTTTAAGTTTTACTTTATTAGCAACATCTTAACTCTAATCCCTTCTTTAATTTTGGCAGCACCTCCCCTATTTTCAGCCATCAAACACTAACCAAATCTCAAGATAGAACCATAGAAATATACAATTCTTCAAGTCAAATAAAAGCCCTCAACCAATTTTACAAAACTTAACAAAACCATCCAAGTTTCCTCCACCCTTAGGGTTTAATTTCTCAAATCAACTCCCAAACAAGATTTTAAACCAATTAAATTGAACATAAATAGAAGTTTGTGCATAATCCATAGAAAATTTAGACGAAAACCTAACAAATCATCAAAACTTTTAGGAAATCACTTACCTTTACCTTCAGTTCTTGGTTTCTCTCTTCCCCTATTTCTTCTTCTCTTTTCTTTATGTTAAACAAGCAGCTCAACCCCTCTTTTATAGCCAAGAAGGTCAACCAAAGTGACTTCCTAAAGAAGCTTTGTGTGAGAAGTCGAAAATGCCCTTATTATTAAAGATTTCTTCCTTCCTTGTCCCCTTCACCTACTTGCTTGATCAGTTCACCATTTTACCCTTGCAACATCTATTTAATACCTCTCTTGTTCCTTGGGATTAATGATTTAAAATTAGGGTTAAGCCACTAATTAATCTCACAATCTTGCTTAGTAAAATCTCCCCACTTTTGTTTAAATTCTAGGTTTTCTTAGCAAACTCTTGTCTTGCTTTCTATTCCATTTCCATCACCAAAGATTGTTCATTCCTTCATGTCTCTCAAAGCCATATTACCACTCCTTCAAGGTTATTAACAAGGAAAATATAATAACTTTCATTTAATCACATTTTCTTACAAACCATACCATGAATGTCAATGCCAAGTGCAAATCATGTAAACGTGCATGAATAAAAGTCATTAAGGTTGTTACTAGTTTGAGATGTTACATAAGGCATTGTTCATGCTTTCCCTTAGACTTTATAAAGCTACACTTGACCCCCTCTGTACTCATTAAAATACACAACACTTACCCTCACTATTACGAAATTGACGGCAATTATCCACATGTGCAAGTGCATTGCCCTTTAAGTTCATTTACGTCTTGTCGATGGTGATTCCACACGATTCCCCCATACTTACTGAAATATATCCCATTTACTCTAACTATTAAGATTAATGGAAACCATGCATGTGCACCTCTTCTAAAGCTGCCTAGGAGAAGGCTGGTGAGTTGGGGAGATGAAGGTTGTACATGGTTCAAGCTCGATGAATTGAGTTGTACGTGGCAATGGTAAGATATAAAAATGATTACTTAGTATCAATAATAAGAATTTGGAGTGGATTTTCAATAGTTGCCAAGTCGAAACCTAGAGTCTACATCTCAAAAGGAGAGTTCTTTTAAAGTGGGTTAAGAAATCTAAGTCAATCTAAAACTAATTCCTATTAAAGTTTGGCAAAAGATATCAATAGTATATATAGGTTAAAATGTCTTCACTCACACGGTGTTGTTAGGCCAAAAAAGCATAACAGAAGGCTTAATAATCAGTATAGGAAAGATTCTTGTACGACAAAAGGTCCATTCCACCCTAAGAAATAGCATATTCTATTTGGTATCCTCAAGAGTTAAGGCCTCTTACTCTGGGCATCAAGCCATTGCCATGGGGTTTAGCAAAGGAAAGGAGACATTTGAATCCATAATTCTTTGTCTTACTACCTAAGGTTCCATCTTTTATTGTATTACCATCTCATTCTCTTTAGATTCTTAATCAAAAAGGGAAAGTACAAAAAGAAAGAAAAAGACGTTTTCCTGAATCATGTGCTAAGGGAAGAGCCTAGATGTGTTAAAATTGGATTAGGTGACCTATTTCCTACTTCTCTTGGTCCCTCCATTCCATACAAGTAGATAGACTTTCCAAACCCCAAAAATGGAGCGTGCCAACTTCTGTAGATCCCTTACACTGCCAACCCTTATGGGGTTTCAACCCACCAAAGCTTTAAGCCTCCCTAACTATGAGTAGAGATTTGTTGTACCATCAATATTGTCCTTCATCTCTACCTTGACACTTGACGTGCCCCATATAGCATCCCAGACCCTACCATTGCCACGTCTAACTCAATCGATCAAGTTTGAACCATGTACAACCTATCTCTTCCCATAATCATATATATTATGCATTTTGATTTTATGTTTTGGTTATATTTTAGAGATTTTACACCTACCATTGCCACGTCTAGCTCAATCAATCGAGCTTGAACCATGTACAACCTATCTCTTCCCATAATCTTATATATTATGCTTATTGATTTTATGTTTTGGTTATATTTTAGAGTTTTTTGGATTTGAACTCATAAATTGTCTTGTCTAAAGTTAAATAATTTGGTGACATACTTTTTGTTTTTTAATATTAATTTCATTATAACGTTTTGAAATTATATCTTCTTCTAAATTGATTAATTTTTCATTCATTATATATAATTTCATTATAGCAATATCCAGGGATATATATATATATATATATTATGAGTTTAATAATAGTTTAAATGTTATTATATATAAATTGTTTAATAATTATTATTATAAATTTTGAGTTATTAATATGAATGTGAGTTTGATAATTTTAAGAATTAGCTTTATTATTTGTGAGTTTGAATTCTTTATACTTTATAATTGGTACAATATTTTTAAATTATTTTAAATATTTAAATTTTAATTTCTTAATTGTAACACAATTAAAATATAATTATTAATTATACTTTTAATATGCAATTGACAAGTTCAATTAATTATACTTTTAATATTTAATTTAATAATATTAATATTTATAATACTTTTGTTATATTTGTTTCTTTTTTCATCCCGTGCATTACACGGGTTCAAGCATTAGTTGAAACTTCTAATTTTAAAATGGAATAATATATCTTAACTATCAATAGAAAAATTAGTGTAAAATAATAAATATATAAAAAAAAATAAAATTAAAGTTAAAACTATGCTGTACCGATATATTATATTCAATAATTTATTGAATTATTTATATTACACATAAATTAATTAAACCCTTATAATATATTAAGTTTTTAATTTAATTGATTAAAAGTTTCATGTTAAATTAGATCAGACAAAGTTTATTTTTTTATTTGTTTTCGTAAGATGTCTATTATTGGTTTCTAATACATTTGAGATCAAAAATATAAAATTATGAATAGTTATTAATGAAATTTTTGAAATTAAATTCTTAGATGTAGGAAATTATTGATATTATATAATCTTAAAATAATTCAATTTTTTATGCTGGTTATAAATTTAAAAACCTTTTATGTTATTTTGTGACAATTCTATTGGCTTATTTAAATATTTTAATATGATTAAAGAGAATAGTAAAACCGTACCAAATTGTATCAAAATCGATAAAATCGAAATAATGGTATTGGTATGAAAAAATATGTTTTGGTTTCAATACTTAAAAAAAGTTAAAATAATTGGTATAATATAATTTTATAAAAAAGGAACCGTGATCCCCTTAAAATTTTTGTCTTATTTTATGTGCTTTTTCAGTTTTCTAGTAAACATCTCAATCCCAAATTTCTCAATTGCTTCATCTCAAGGCCTTTTAACATAAGTTATTAAATTCTCAAAATCACGGTTAACAACAAATTCTAAATATATGAACAAAATTTTTATTAATAAGATAAATAATAAAAATAAAGATATAATAAGAAAAATAAACTATAAAAAAATAAAATTTTATTAAACATTACCATACTGAATATTTTGGTAAGATTTTGGTTTTATAAATCCAAAACCGACAAAAAAAAGTACCAAACCGAATATATTAAATAATATATATAATAGTTTATTAAATTATTTATATCATATATAAAATGATTAAATTCTTAAACATTAATAACAATAGTAAATAGATAAAATTAAAGGGTTAAGAACTTGCATAAAAAGAAGTGTAGATATTAAGGATAAAGTGCAAAAGAGATTCCTATATACATGTGTCTGTGCACGTGTGTGCATGTGTGTGTGTGTGTGTATGTGTATATATATATATATATATATTTTATTCTTTTAAGTAGTTTTTTAACTTCTATACATTTAGGGGCATTCGGTAAGGGTGAAAAGGGGTGATAAGATAATCTTTATCAATCATTACACATGTTTGAATCGCATGTAACAGCTTGTGCAACAGATACATATCTGTGTATATTGATACATTTTCACGGGCAGCTAGCCTTGATAAAATTTATCAGCGTTCAAATTTTTTTCATTCGGACACAAATGCCCTTGTACAATGCGCGAATTTTCCTCAAACCAAGTCTTCCTTCTACCGATCTCTGCCTACATTTCCTCCTCCTACCGATCTCTGCTCAGCTTCTTCCAACGACGAGTAGACGACCATGACCTCCAAGTCATCGAGCCACTGGATGAATTTGGGCATGAGGCAAAACTTTGTTTTCCGGAAAATCTGGCCTGTTCACCCAAAGCCAACGTTGCCAGATCAATTGATTCGACTCGCAGACGATGCAGGCCAGGCCTGCAACGGAGGTCGGCAAATTGACGACGACAACGCAGAGCCCAAAACAATGACGACGCCCGAATGCCTGAATGCCCAAACACCTGAACGCCTGAACATCGAACGCCCGACAACGCAGGCCAAATCTACAATGGAGGTTGGCAAATCGCAATCGTAATTGTTGTGGGCGGAGGCAAAATAGAGGGAGGAAGGGTCACCGGTGGTCAGCACGACTGATGGGGGTGAGGTGGACAAAGACAGCGGCCTCTATCGTGCGACTCGATTTGGTGGGCCGGCTAGATCTAGTTTTTTTTTTTTTTTTTTAAATTCATATAAGTAAGGGCATTTTGGTAAATTTAAAATTTTATCCTACTTTTCAAAATTTTTTCTCATTTGTTATCTGTTGAACCGAACCTGTGATAAAATTTATCCTCCTGATAAATTTATCTAATTATATCATATCACCCTATATCCTAACCCCCCATTCGAATGCTTTCTTACTATATAATGAGATCCTTTTTTTGTCTTTTCTTTTTTTATTATTAGATATAGATTACAATGTAGCAAAACATTTACCCATTTATTACTTAATTTAGACTTCATAAATTATCCTGTACATGGTAAACCCAACCGAAAAAAGTTTTTACACTAATTTATCCTTTCTAAATAGGTAAAAAGTTTCACTTAGAAAATCTAAAAAGTAGTTCTTTGAATATCAATTCCGAGGCTTAAATCCAATTTAATACATCTTATCAAAATTGTTGGGATTTATTTGCAGAAAAATCAAGTGCAATTTAAGCTTAAGTTCAAGAAATTCCATTTACGAAGTGCATTTGTGAATTCATGAGTAAAGATAAATCCAAAATTCTAATTTAGTTTTAGTTAAGTGCAAATTTGGAGAAGCCACTAGACGCAATTAAAGATCTTCACCATGCTCCATTCTCAAAGCATTAACAAATCACTATGGCTGCAACCTCAACACCAGTCAAGCTCTCAGAACTAGCCTGCAGTTTTGTGCTATCAAAAATCCAAAACTAGTAGTTGTTGCAGCTCCAAAAATTGAAGTCAAGCAGAGCACTAGCTGCAGATCAGAAAGCTAGATGAAGTCATATAGTGTAGCTTCTAATTCCTAAGTGTTAAACCTTATAGCTGCAACAACTTCCCACATCCCAAACTAGCTTCCACTCCAACTTCAGAGATACTGTAGCTCATCTGAAGCAAAGTAGCCTCCAACTATTGTAGAAAATGTCCAGCTTGCTGGTGCCTTGGAAAAAATATAGTTCATAATTGGAGCTTTGAGACTCGAATTGGGATGATTTTAGAAGTTTGGAAAAGGCATGAAAAAATCTACAACTCTCTTATTTTGATCTCAATCCAATTCTTCCCAAAAAGTACTCGAATTGAAGAAACAAAAACGGGAATTCTAAAGAAGCAATAGCAGTTTTTAGGAGATGCAAATTTAGAAAAAACATTATAACTTGAGCTATTGAACTCAGATTGGGATGGTTTAAGACATTTTAGAAGACTGAAAAAAAAAAAGTAAAACTTTCATATTTTGGCCCTAGTCTAGTTCAGCCCATAAAACCCTCAAATTTGAGCTAATAGGCACAATAGTTTTCCAATAATAGCAAATTTTGCAGAAGTAGAAGCTCGGTAAAAAATTTTGTAAATGGAGTTGCAAATTTTTGATTAAACTGATTTAAGAGGCATTGGAAAGCTAAGAAAGAAATCTACAATGTTATATTTAGGTCTCAATCCAATTTAGCTTGTACGCTGCCCAAAATTGAGATGGAAGCAAGCAGATCTGGTGCACCATCCTGAAGCCCAAGCTCTGAAGCAGCTTGAGACTAGAATTTGTAATCCAAAGCTTAAGCAAACCAGCCCTTGATTGAGCAACAAAACATAAGCCAAAGCCATACTTGCAGATTAGGTCAAATTACACTCACAAGCAACCTGGATAGCAGATCAATTCACCAGACCATGTCCAAGCGATAGTTTCAACTCCATATCCAGTCCTCCAATTTCTTCATATCAGTTCATACCATCTAGCCCATGTCCCTTCTGAAACCAAAAATGTCTAGTATCCAAAAATATGTAGCCATTTCCAAACCAGAAGAGCAACCTGCAACTAGCAAATACCAGAAAAACCATCTGTCCAGTAGCACATTAGTAGGCTTGCAGATTCCGGTAGCAAACCATGCTGTCCATATTGCCAAATCCAATCCAAATCTACAGATCACTCTCTTACTCTAGCACAACCAGCAACCTGTAGTTTCCATGCTACCAAAATCCGAGGCAAATCTCCAAGGCCTCAAGGAAGCCCGTCTGCAAAATTTTCCTGTAATGCAGTCCCCCCAGAAAAACCAATTGTCTAGTGGAGGGTCATTTGACAGCAGAAGCTTAACCATTCAAGTCCATGCTCTCATTTTAAGCTTAAATGCAACTTAAACACCTGTAGACACATGGCAGTAGTAGACCCTGACCAAGTACCTAAAACAAGAATCCCAGAGGCAAAATCCTGACTTTGCATTCCATTTGTACAATAGAATCTGGCCACCTTCTAAGTAAACACCAAACCAAATTAAGTTCACTTTCAAGAGCTGAAGCCAAATTGCAGGCAGATCATTAAAAGCTGAGCATAACTACAAACCAGATTCCAGGTCTCAAAGCACAAGTTTTGCAGAGCTAAAGAAGGCCAAATCAGCCTTCAACTCACAGTCAATTTAGAAGGCCAAGCTGTAGAATTAGGTAATTGCACACCTGCAAACTTGGGGCTGAGTGGAAGCCAAATACGAGACCTCAAACCAAACCAAAATTTGAAGCTCCAATACTGTCAAATAGAGTTTCCTTGAACTCCATCCTAATTGGCCAAATCCAATTCCAGATCTGTAGAAATGAAGATCAGACCATATAGAGGCCACATTGTAGGTCATAATAGCATGATATAAGTTCAGAAAACTAGAAAATTCAGAAGCCATCCAATCCAAACCCGTTGGACTTGCGCGTTCCTCACCAAATTCTAACCATCCAGAACTAGCTTACACCTTAACCCACCAAGCTCTATAGTATGATATAAGTTCAGAAAACTAGAAAATTTAGAAGCCATCCAATCCAAACCTTTTGGACTTGCATGTTAGTTCCTCACCAGATTCTGACCCTTTAGAACTAGCTTACACATCAACCCACTAAGGCAATAGAGCTGTCAAACTTGGCCCGAATTACAAAGTTTAGTAGCACTAGACCTAAAGTAATGGTCAATCCCAATGCATTTCAGTTCCAATTCTCTCCTTACAACTCCAGCTATGTGAAGAAATGAGAGAATTTCTACAAATGCTATGAGGCAGATGAGACCAGGTTTCGAGCCACATGTGAACAGATTGCCAGCTAATCTGCATATTCCGAGTCCACTCATGAGAACAGTTGTGACTGGAGAACCAAACTATGCAGAATTCACTCCCTAAAAGCAAAACCAAGCCTACAAGCCCACTTACAAAAATATAGAAAAGTCTAACTCCAACCCAAGCTGATTTGCACCAGATTAGACTTTTTTAGAAAGAAAGCCATATTGCAGGCTTCACAACATCAGACCACCTGAAAATGAAGAAAACCAAGCATTACAAGTCTAGACTTGGCCAAAATCAGATTCACAGCAAAGCCTTTAAGCCAATTTGACTTAAAGGCCTCACACCTGAATTCATCCGCTAGAAGTAAAGAGGAGGCCAATACCAACTCTCAATTGCCCGCTTGATAGCTTAGATAGCCCATAATCTAGCTAGTTCATAAACTCTAAAGTCCTGTAGCTCTAGTACGTAAAAAATCAGAATCTCTGTACTTGCACATTCTAAGAGCAGCTCTCCTAAAGTTATATTGATCCTAAGTTCACAAAAACAAAACGGAGCACAAAACTAGGTTCATTATTTTATTTTATTTTTCTTTTCTTTTCTTTTCTTTTAATTTTGTTCCATTTGCTTTTAAATTTCATCTTTCATTTTTTATGTCTTTTGCTTGCGTGCAGCTTGCAGTCCGAAAGAAGAGCCCACTTCATGCATTCAAACAAATTCTAATCAATTACCATGGGCCAAACATTCTTGCATATTGAAAGCCTAGATCTTGCAGACTTTAGTCTTGCTTTTAATGCTAAAATTGTCTAATATTTGGGCTTCTATTAATTGATTTTTTGCTTTATAAAAATTTGTTCAATGTACAATCTGATGTTATTAAAACCCATTTAGAATTAAGTGATCCGATGGGTTAGGAGTCACCTTGGTTTGGGCATGGACTCAGTTAATAAGTGTGTTGGACCTTTAGTGACCTAGGATTTTGTGATAAACAAAACCTAGATCACTCCTCTATAAATAGGACATAATTCTCACTTTACTCTGTATCAATTTCAAACTGTTCATTGTTCAATCGAAGTGTTAGTCATAAGAAGTAAAGTTAATTTGGAAGATTGTGCTTGTGCGGTATTAGATTGCACATTCATTGTTTTGTTTTGGTTATTAGTCAATAATGAATGATTTTGCAAGGTATATATTCTTGTTTTACATATTATTAAGTGTTCTTAACTCTAGTGCAAATGATGTTATAAATCTTATATGTGGTATTAGAGCCTTGTTTACTGGATTAGAATCCTAAATTTAGTATTATTTTATTTCTTGTTATTCGTAAATAAATCTTCTCATATACAAAGGAATTTTCTATTCAACAAAAAATTTCAAGTGGCATAGTTACCCTCTAGGAGTTTTTGTACTTTAAAAAAAGGGGGGATGGGGTTCAACTATTGTTCATGGCCGAACAACTTCTTGTAGATTGAAGTTTCTTTTGTGCAATTTTCAACAATTTAAGTTAAATATAGATATATTATTGCATTTTTTATGATGATCGGATCTTTGATTTTGTAATTTATTTGATGTGTAACTATATGTTGTGTATGTGTGTGTGAATCGTGTTTTGAGTCGGGCTTGCGATTGGGATAATGGACCAATTGTGATAGCCTAACGATAGTTGCACAATGGCGACAGTGTCACAACAATCACCCTCGATTGCTGGATGCATGGCTAGGTTTTCGGGGTAAGAAGATGAACAGGGGAGAGAGAGGTAGAGAGTGGCTATTTCTTCTCAATGGTGGTCGATCGGCTATTAGGAAAGACCCTTTGAAGATCACCTAGCCAAATGGGATTGGTCGGCTAGCCGAACACGTGGTCAGCTAACCTAAAAAAACATTGGCAGTGAAAATAGAAGCAACCTAAAAAGAGACTGGCAATGAAAATAGGAGCAGCAAGCTAGGGCTTCCCAAGGAGGGAGAAGAGGAAAAAAAGAGAGACTGACCCAAACTGGACCTAAAGCCAACCTATGGCCTGGTTTTACTCGTGGCTTGGTTGACTCTCTCATGGGCCGATTTGACCTGGATTTATGGGTCAAATTGACCCATTCATTTTGAATGAAACAAAAATAAATAAATAAATTGAAAGAGAAAGTTGACTATATTTTAAAGAATCTTATTAGCTAATGATTGGCATTGATTTATGTGTAATGACTCACTTGCGTATTTTATTTGCCTTGATTTGCATATTGATGACTCTCTTTGCATACTATTGTCTCAATTTGTGCATTAATGACTCTTTATGCATATTACTACCTTGATTTACGTGCTGATAATTCTTTATGAATTTATCACCTTGATTGGTGTGTAAATGACTATATGGCTTATTATTGTCTCAATTTGCATGCTAATGATGTTACATGCATATTATTGGTCTAAATTTGTGTTAATGACTCTATATACATATTATTACCTCAAAAAGTGTGCCAAGATCAATATTTGTTTTTCTTAAAAAAATGCTTTTATAATATGTTTGGGGAAATTGTGAGTTGATGAGAGAATGTTAGATTGGGCAATCGTTTATCCCTATTTTGGTGCTTTTTCAGCTAAGCAAATATATATTGCCAGAGTGGTTTAGTTGAAAGATTGATGAAGTTACCTATTTAACTAATTGGGATGTTGTGTCATTTGAATTGATTTATATTTTGATACATCCATAGGTAATCAGCTCATTACCTAATTCAAATTAACATGTATTTCTGAGATGTTTCTGATAGTAAGAATCTTTTAGCCCACAGATGTTAGTCTCTTTGCAACTGTTATTTTGTATAATATATTTTTCACCCATGAGGAAGTTTGTATTATACATTTTACATCTCTATACATTGATTATAATTATTGATTGCCCATGTTACTAATAATTTTCTTGTTGATTTTCAATACCAATGACTTCTTTGTTAAACAACAACATCGATCATATTGAGATTTTGACAAGAAACAATTATACGAGATGAAAATAGGATAATGAGTTGGTTTTTTCCTTAATGGACCTTGAAAAAGCCATTAAGGACAATGAGCCTATTTTGACTTACAAGAGTACTGAACAATAGAAGGCACTCTATAAAGATTGGACAAGGATCAAAATCATAAGGTCTTAATGTTCATCAAGAGATCTATTGATGAGACGATTGTAAAGTCAATATAGATTCCACAAATACCAAAACCTTTTTTGAGTCCATGGGGAAGAGGTATGAAGTATCTGGCAAAGTTGAATTAGGTTAGCTAATGGAAAGCCTTATTCATATGAAATATGATGGGATTGGTGGTGTTGGACAATGTATCTTGAAATTGCTAACCATAGCTAGAAAACTCAACGATCTTAATTATCCTTTATAGATACCTTCCTTGTACATCATGCGATAAGTTTCTTACGGTCTAAATTTGATACCTTAAAAACTACCTATACCATCCAAAAGGAGGCGTGGGACTTGGACATTTCCGTTTGTGCTTAAGAAGATGAGAGGTTAAATCATATAGTGTTTGAAAGTGTGAATTTGGTTTCTCAGCCTAACTATAAAAAAAAATCATTTAAGAAAAAAGGGAAACAAATTCCAAGGAAATAAAGGTCCTAACAATAAAAGGTCTGATCCATCTCACAAAACCAATTGTCCAACACATGGTTTTCAAAAGAATGAGATAAAGTGTTAGTTTTACAAGACTATAGGGTACAAAAAGTCAAATTGTCAAGCTTTTAAGGTCTACATTGGGAATAAAGATAAAGGTGAGTCACTTACTTTTGTTTGACATAATTCTAGTTTAGTAGATGTTTGCTTGAATTCTTGGTGGATTGACTTTGGAGCATCTATTCATGTTATTAATTCCTTGCAAGGGTTCAAGAGCAAACAAAAGCTAAGCGACATTGATATTAATCTAATCATACGAATAGAAACAAAGTTGATGTCAATTTCATAGGAACCGCATAATTGAAATTAGTTTTAAGATTTGTTTTATATTTAAAAGATACTATTTACATACCATCCATGAGACAGAATTTAATTCATTTGTCAAAACTCAGTGATTGTGGTTTGTGTTTCAATTTTAATAAAGCACTTTGTTTTCTATTATATAATTCTCAAGTTGTTTGCAAAGTAGCTAAATTAGATGCTTTATATTGTTTAAATCTTGATAGTAATGTTTTGAATTCTCTGCATATTCAAACTATTGGAACCAAAAGGGTTTTAATTAAAGAAAATTTGTTTTCTTTATAGCATAGACATCTAAGTCATATTTCTCAAGAAATAATTCATAGGTTGGTAAAGGATAATATTCTACCATCTCTTGATTTTATAGATCTTGAGGAGTATGTGGAATGTATCCTTGGAAAATTGACCAAGTCAAATAGGAAGGGTTTCTCATGTAGTAAAAAGCTTTTGGAAATTATTTACTCTCGCATCTTTGGTCCTCTAAAACAACACTTATTGGGAATAGATATTTTATAACTTTTAATAATAACTTTTCTTGATTTGGTTATGTCTACTTGATTAATGATAAATCTCTATCTATGGAAAAATTCATAATTTTTAAAATTGAGATAGAAAACTACAGTGGTAAAAGAATAAAAATTTTAAGGTCAAACCAGGATGGTGAATACTATGATAGACATAGAGAGATTGGACAGTTCTTGGGATCTTTTGATAAATATCTTGAAGATTGTGTAATTGTTTCTCAATTTACTTATGCTAAGGACTCGTGAACAAAATGGGGTTGCACTGCTGAGCTATAAATCTATGACTCTATTGCCTCCAAACATAGCCCAAAACTACCAAGTGTTACTTTATTGGTTATCCTACTATTACTAAAGGCTATAGATTCTATTGCCCTTCTCGTGAAACAAAGATAATTGAGGTAGTCCCTAACATATTTCCGAAAAGTGATTTGGAAGGTTTTGATATCTCAAAGGGGGTTGGTCTTAATAGTGAGTAGCTCATTGTTCTAGTCCCTATTGTGTAAGAAAGGGTTGTATATCAACCAACTCATAGAGTGAATATAGAATCTCAACTAGAAACCTTAAGTGAGCCATCACCATCAGTTCTTGAGCAACCTCTTAAGGTGCCGCCTCCTAGATGGTCAAAGAGGGAGAAGAGAAGAGTTAATCATATAATTACTACATTTTTCTGGGAAAATCAGATTTTTTAACATTGGGGGTTTGCCAAATTTAGAAAATTAAGATGACCCAATTTCTAGTGCTATGTTAGATAAATGGATCAAATTCATGAATGATGAATACTCTGTGTGAAACATAATAATGTTTGGGAAATTGTTGAAGCTCCTATATGTTATAAGCCCATTAGGTATAAATGGGTATTCAAAACCAAGATAGATTCCAAGGGTAATGTGGAGCAATTCAAAGTAAGATTGATAGCTAAAGGCTTTACATGGATAAAAGGTATTGATTATAAATAAATATTTTGTCTAGTTTTCTCTGAAGATTTCTTTAGGATCATTATAGCTCTAGTGGCACATTAGGATTTGGAATTATATCAAATGGATGTGAAGACAACTTTTTTTGAATGGAGATCTTTACGAGGAGCTTTACATAGAGTAGCTAGAGAATTTCATAGAGGAGGGGAGTGAACACTTGGTATGTCAGTTGAGAAAGTCTATTTATGGTTTGAAACAAGCTTCCAAACAGAGGTATTTTAAATTTGATAACATTAGCTCTTCTATAGGTTTCATGGAAAACAAGGTGAATCATTCCATATATCTAAATGTCTTAAAGAATAAATTTATTACTCTTGTTTTCCATGTTGATGATATTTTACATGCTAGTAATAGCATGGTCTACTTAATGAGATCAAGAATTTGTTATATACTTATTTGTTTTTTAGTACCTTAGGGAAGCTTTTTTGTTCCAGGTATAGAGATCCACAGAGACAAGCATCACAAACTTTTGGGCATGTCTCAACAAGCTTATATTCATTGTGTGTTTAAACGATTTAACATGGAAAGCTATAAGGGTGGTGATGTTCTTATTGTAAAAGGGGACAAATAATCTAAGGATCAATGCCCTAGGAATGATTTTGAGAGAAATTTTATGGAGAATGTTTCTTATACTAGTGCTATGGGTGGCCTTATATATGCTCAAGTTTGCGCAAGACATTATCTGTCTTATGTTGTTAGTGTACTGGGTAGATACCTATCTAACCTAGGGCACACTCGCTAGGTAGCTACTAAGAAGGTCATGAGATACTTATAGAGGACAAAGAGATACATGCTTGTTCACAAGAATATGGATGATTTGGATGTTGTGGACTATTCAGATTCAAAAGTTTGTTATGTGTTATGAGGCTACCTCACATGTGGTATGGATGAGGAACTTTATTTCTGCATTTAGTATAGTTGACTCTATTTCGAGACCACTAAAAATTTATTGTGATAATAATAGTTCTAATATTTTCTTCACTAAGAATAATAGAGCCATTTCTGTTTCTAAGTATATTAGATTTAAATTTCTAGCTATTAAAGAGATGGTTGAAAATGAAGAGATTCTTGTAAAGCATATTTCAATTAAGAAAATGCCCTCTAACCCACTGATTAAAGGACTTAGGCCCATAATATTTATGAAACATGTTAAGAACATGGGTATTATAAAATCTTTTGATGTTTTTTGTTAGTAGGAGTTTTCATGGACTTTATTTAATTAATATAAGCGCATGTTTATTCATTTATACCATTATCAAAATAATGTGTGTTTTACAGATTATACTACTGTATTTATATCTCAAGATGTATTTATTTTCCTTGAATAAATAGTATCTTTATAAGAAACAAGTTGTGATCTCTTTGGGGAGATTGATTGTGTTTTCTTCAGAAAGCATAATGTGTTCTGTACACGTTAGCATGGAAGGATCACAAATTTTTGGCTATGATGTGTACTTATTTTTGCACACTTGTATGTAATCAAGTTAATAAGATGATCAATTATGTAATCATTTGGTGAGTCAGACTATTTATGATTTATCTTCACATGTGGTTCTTGGCTAATAGTTTTGTTAGATTGTGATTATGTGTTGGGTTATTATTGTCAAACTATTTTCTAATGGCTATTGTTGTTCAACAAAAGAGTCGTTTTCAAAATACTTTTAAATTTGTTTAAAATTCAATTAATATTGCTCCAGCGGGAGAATGTTAAAATTTTCTAATTGTTCTATTAATTGATTCTGTGTTTTATAAAAATTAGTTGAATGGCCAATTTGAAGTCCTTGAAACCCATTCAAAATTAAGTGATCCATTAGGGGTGGAAGTCACCTTAGTTTGAACTTGGGCCTAGTTAAAGTTTTGTGATAGGCAAAATTTAGGTCACTCCTCTACAAATAAGGCATGATCTCCACTCCACTCTATATCAACTTTAGATTGTTCACTGCTCCATGGAGGTGTTAGTGGTAACAAGTAAAAGTGGTTTGGAAGATTATGCTCGTGCGGTATTAGATTGCACATTCATTGGTTCTGTTTTAGTTAGTCAATAATGAATGGCTTGGCAAGGTATACTTTCTTGTTCTATGTTTTATTAGGTGTTCTTAACACTAATATAAATGATCCTATAAGTCTTTCATTTAAATCTATGTCCAATTCACAAACCATTTAGGTAGCTAGATCAAGCTAAAATTTAGAAAATCTCCTGTGGCCCATTAGCTGCTCAATGAAAGCCCAAAGCTCTCAAGTTTGTAGCACAAATTAGTAGACCAAAGCCTGCTTCCCAAGTGAGAATCCATGACCTAAAAAGAAGATCCAATAACATAACATAGCATTACGATTGCAACTAATCTACTAGAGAAGGACATGGCCAGTTTGAGCTAGAGCAATTGAAGGTGGACTAGGCTATTTCAAACTAGAGACTCAAGTATAGCTTCTAGTTTAATAGTGTTCTTGCAGAGCCAAGCATGGGCTGTGCAAAGAATAGGCATTTGAGATGGTGGAAAGAGAAGAGGATTCAACAAATTTTCTAGAGTGCAAGGCACAAAATATAGGAAGAAAAAGACACTAAAGGATAAAGGGGAGACTCTTAGGCATAAATAAGGGAGAAAACAAAAGGATGTTCCGAAATTGGGAGAGAGTAGGGAGAGAGAACTCTCAACTATTTGGAAGCCGGGAGGGAGGGTCAATTGCAACCAGTGGAGAGGAAGAAGAAAGATTAGAAAATTCTACACTTGAGCTTTTACAATAGAAACAACTTGGACCAAAATCTGTAGATTTCTTTATCTTACAAGAGTTCTTTTCTTTGCTTTCATTCTTTTTTTATCAATTGTAATACGTATAAACTCATGATGTGTGTTAAATTTATTGCTACATTTCTAAAGAACATTATGGGAAAATTATTTTTGTTTGGGGAATGATGTAGTAATACTTTTTGATTTTACTTGATAATATGAATTGAAATCGATGATTCTAAGATTCTGCAAATTTTTTTTTTAGATTCTAAATTTAAGTATGTTTGTATGATAATATGTTTTTTAGCTTGGTTTGGCATGCTAAGAAGGATTAAGTAGGGTGTTCAACAAACTTAACCTAACTATTTAGATCGTACAAACCTAACCAAACAGTATAAATTGAATTAAATCGTATAGTTTGATTTGATGTCTAGATAAACTATATAAAGTGAACCAAACCGTATTATTTATATAGATACAAAATTAAAATTTCTATCTCTATATTTATAGTATATTTTTATTATTTAACTGTACATTTATTCCTTTTGTTATCTTTTACATTTATATTTGTTCTAATAATTATTTATTTTTCTTTTTTAAAGTGTGATTTCTATTAGTAATATTGAAATTCTATAAAATAATATAAATGTATTTACTATATAATGTATAACTACTATAATTAATAAATAAATAATGAATTTATTAAGTTAAACATGTTGAGAAAAAAATGGATGACCAATTTTTAGGAAAACTCTGTCAAAATTTTTAAGAGAGTAGTGAATTTAATTCATTTTATTTTATAAATAACAAATTGTAGTTTGAAACCAAAATAAACTATAAGCTATGGTTCGGTTTGGTTTATAAAAATTACAAATCGTAAAGTATGGTTTGGTTTGAATTTGAACATTAAACCGGACTGAACAACAAACACCCATAGGATTATGTTGAAATTTCAAATTCTTTTCAAGCTGTTTTGTTGAGAAAATGCAAAAAAAACAGAGTTACTAATATCAAAATAATATTAGCCTTAATGCTACTTAGCTTATAATCAATTTGTACTGCCTTGTTATCGCCCAGAAAGAGTGGTTAGGTAGCATTTATTGATTTTAAGCCAAGTTTAGTCGAATGCCTAATTTCTACCATATGGCCTGTTAGGTAGTCCGGTTGGATGCTTAATTAAAAGAAATTTCAAACCTTAATATAATTTAGAATTGGGTAAGTTAGGTGAGGTTCGATAGAGACTAACAAATTACTCAAGTTCAAGATTAGTTATAACTAGCATGCTAGGAGGGTTAAAAAACTAAGTAATCCTGCTATCTTATGAATATTAGCAACCCCTGATTCTAATTCAATTCATAATATTAAATAAAATTAAAGTGGTATTAGTAAAGTCAATTTTGTCCATCATTTTCTCTTACATATTTGAGACCGAACTCTCTCATTTGCATGCTTTTAAATTTCTCTCCCTACCTATAATTTTACCCCAACTTTCCATTTTTATTAAATTTTTGCAAAAGCCATTTTTTTTTTCCTTCATTAACATATAATCAAGAAGATCAAAATATTAGTCCTAGTAGAATCGACACTCTATTCACAGATATTTTATTACTTGAGTGACTAGTACACTTGCCAATAAGTCTAGACACTCAACAATATGTATGTGTGTGTCACGTAAATTAATTTCTTTCCAATAATTTATTCCCATTTTTTCCATATATATACATATATATATAATAAATGATAATTAATTATTAGAAAGAAATTGATTTATATAAATTATTTTCTTTTTTTCATATAATAAATATATTGAAAAAAATAAAGGAATTAATTATTAGAAACAAATTCACTTGCGAAATTATTTTCTTTATATACATATATATAAAAGTTAAACAATTTATGTAAATTAAATTCTTTTCAATTTCCTTTTTTCATATATATAAACAATTTATGTAACTCAATATATATATATATGGAAAGTAAATATAAATTAATTATTAGAAATGAATTGATGTACGTAAAAATTTTTCCATATATATATATGTTTTGGAAAAGAAAAGATAGGGATTAATAATTGGAAATGATTTGATTTATGTGGATTATTTCTTATTTCATATATATGCGTTTGTGTGCGCACATGTGAAGAAAGAAAAATACAAAATTAATTATTATAAAAGAATTAACTTAATAAATTCTTTACTTCTTTCATACACACACACACACAAGCGTTGAAAATTATATATATATATATATTTTTCATTTTTATACTAGGATATGATATATCTAGATATGATATTTGATTTTTATTAGCTGATTTATTAAGTTATTTTACTATTTAATGCTGTTATAATAAAATATAAATTACATATATATATATATATGCTATTTCTATATCAGGCTACAATGCATCACGATTTGATAGTTGATTTTTATGTGATGTTTAATTTTGATTACGGGTTTACTTATTTATTGATTTATTATATTATTTGATACTCATATAATAAAATATTATTTTATTTAATTTGTTGCCTTATTCAACTTTTTGGCACGTCATATTAAAGTGGCTTTCTATTGGATATTTAATTTAAAACCTAAAAGTTTCAAATATTTAGTTGATATGGGATCACACAATCAATTTTGTTAAATGATTAATTCTTATATGTTTCCTTTATATATATATATATATATATAACAAACTGATTGTTTTTTTTTTTTTGTAGTCTAGAGTTTTTTTTTTTTAGTTTTTTCCTTCTTCCAATTCTTCTATTAATAGATTAATAATTAATTTATTCCTAAAAGAGGTAATAATGGTGATTTTATCATATTTTGTTTCTTCTTTAATTATATGTTTTTTTATTTTTTTAATAGTTTGTTATGTGTATATTTAAATTCTTTAATTTTTTGTATTAATATCTTGAATTTATAATGAACTTTTTTTAATAAATTGTTGTATTTAGCCTATTATCGTTTTTGGGATCTCTATGTAAGGTTAATATTTCAAGTGATATTGAAAATGTTAAATAAGCAATTATTAAAAAAGAAAACCAAATTTTCAGTATGGTTCAGTATAATATGATATGATTCTAAAAACCATGAACATTCCTTAAACTCATCGGCTCTCTCCTTAGTCAGGTTTAAAAGGGGTGCAGTGCTCATCAATTCTAATAGCCAAGGTAAGTGGAGTATATTTTAGTAAGTATAGTAGGGTCAAGTGTACTTTTATAAAATTTAGGGAGAAATTGTGTGGAATACTTTATTTACATTAGGTAAAATGAATTTAAAAGGGGTGCAAGTGTGTTACACGAGCATGATTTCAGTCAAATTTGATGCTCAAGTTAGTGAAGTACATTTCAATGAGTATAGAAAGGTTAAATGTAGTTTTATAAAATTTATGGGAAAAACATGCACAATGTCCTATGGGCAAGGGGGTTAAATGAAACACCCCCCCAAAATTTCTCACATAAGTTGATAATTAATTTATTTCAAAATTAGATTCATTGACATCTTAAAAAAATTACACTATTTCTCGAAATATCTTCATAATTATTAATTATTGAGAACGACCATCAATTATTAACTATTGACAATTCTAACCTATAATTTTACAGTTGCAAAGCATCAATTATAGCATTTATTTTGAGAATTTGGATTAGATGTTCATAAAACAATTAGTGGATGGTCGAAATTGAATTAGATGTTCAAAATTTATTTTATTTCTTCTCGAAATATTTTTATAAAAAAAAATAGTATCACACCCCACTCTAACTTGAGAGATGCATGATAGCAGGGGAACAACTGTTTACTACTGAGTCAAAAATCCGGCAACATTACGACTATTTTAACTCTTAACTGAAAATCTGTAAATAGAACCTGTACTACTTGTAATAGTGATATAAACTCATCTGTTATACATAACTATGCTTATATAGTAAGGGCACGTATCAGCTCATGCATAATCCACATATATATTCATGCTCACTCAGTAATATGCTAACAAATCAAATATACATTGCAACTAGACTATGATAACTGTAACTATACTCCAATCCCAATATGCCACCTCTCATGCTGATGAAATGTCTAATACATATTTACATAAATTACATAACCAATTCACAAGTACAAGAATCTTGCTGGCCCAATTTCCAACTACAGTGTGGTGAAACTCTGATGCTGGTGCAAGAAAATTAATAGGGCTCAAGATAGTCTAGCTAAAATTTGTAAAATGAAATGGTATGAGAACACAAGTTCCCAGTGAATGGCATTTAGTCCAAACTTATCAAAAATAGAGCAAGTTGTAGTAGTAATATATACATAAACTATCTCTAAAAAATTATTTACTTATGAAAATCCAAGGCAAAAATATCACAGTAAATTTATCTAAACTCATCTATATAAAACAACATCTATAAAGTATTGGTAAAAAAATATATATATAGGAGAAAGGACTTCATCAATATCAACTGTTTTTTCTTTGATTCACCAATATATCATAGAAGCAAAGTCTGTGAAAATAAAGCAGATATAAAGAATCGTAAATTATACTATGTCATATATAACTTTGATCAGATGCTTACAACTGACAATATCTGAGAGCAGTACAATCATGAAAACATAAAACTAACAAAACATGTAGGGCACTACTACATTATGTAGTTTGCAAACATGAGTCACCCTCCAAGCCAGACCAATACAATCTGTGACGTTTGAGACCCTAATGGGTCCAAAGTCATAGCATAAGTGTGTAGACTAACCACCTACCCTAAATGATTACCCAATATACTAGTTTGAATGTTGTAGCACCAAAATATCATAAAACAGTATAAAAGTCCAAGTATACTGAAAGCAGAACATAACACTCTATTTCCAAGTTTTGATACAAAAATACACATAAAGCATGCATTTCAGTTTGAAAAGTCTAAGATTAAAGAGTATGTCATTCATTATGTATATATAGCCTATAGATGCTTGGTCCACTCTACTTGAACAGACTCTGCCTCAACTTTATCTCTCATGCCTACTAGTGTAGGGTGGGTGGAATATAAGTATAATGTCATGGATGCATGATGAAATGAATGCAAATGTTAGATAATTTAGATCTCTTTTGCTATGGTTTCTAGTTTTCCTATAATTTTCCTTGTCTTTATTTCTCTTTAATTTTCCTCTACCTTTAACTCCTATGTCCTTCCCCTTTTTCTTAGTCTTGTGTGAAAACTCATGTTGCTTAATTATCCTATTGGAGACTTATAATCCACTTTTTTTTTTTTTTTTGAAGTCTCTTAAGTTAGGAAAATTGTTAATAGTGTCTCTTGAAATAATCCTCTTAAGTTAGTTTCCATTTGGTCTTTATTGGTTTGTTACCTTAGTGCCTTCTTTTGGTTCCTTCTTTGGCATTTTTTTTAGGCCTTGTTTTGTGGCTCTTAGAGTCCCCAAAGTCAATCTCTTAATCCTCTAAACTTGCTCACTAACTTACACGTACACATAATTCATATTACACCTTAACTAGATTTTAATAGAATTCTAAGTTAAGTGTGTCAATTTCTCTTATTTCCTTACTAAGTTGCCTTATCTACTTCCTAAGTTATGAATTGGCCTTGATTTAAGACCTTAATAAGTCTCTTAAAAGCCCTAAA
The DNA here is from genome assembly GCA_911865555.2 of Thlaspi arvense. Taxonomy (NCBI): domain Eukaryota; kingdom Viridiplantae; phylum Streptophyta; class Magnoliopsida; order Brassicales; family Brassicaceae; genus Thlaspi; species Thlaspi arvense. Next base: position 39,638 of record CAJVSB020000094.1, read on the forward strand.
CAAGTGGCTTAACATGTTGGATTTTCAGCAAATAAATTCTACACTCACTATCTTGTTTATATAGATCAAGTCTTAATTTGGTTCTCTAACTCACTCTCCTTTTCATGTTAGCTAAACTCTCCATCTAGCCACTTATTAAGTTTGCATTTGAGCCCATAACATGCCTCAATTTCATGTCTTACACATATATGTATTTACAGAAAATTTTTCTGCAACCCCCCACTTGCTACCAAACCTTGGTATTATTCACCCTGTTCCTAGAATTTTGTTTTCTCTCTACATGCACTTTCTTATTTGGCTTAACCATTTCCTCATTAGCATTAAATTTGAGCCAAAATCAAGTCCCCTCCTAGCCCTAATTGGTTCGGCCATCATGGGGTCTTCTGCAAAAAATTTTATGCACATGTCTACATAGCTCTACTTGGTGTTTTGGCTAACTTTTCTTGCATTTCTTGTAATTTTTTGAGATTTTTGTTCCACTATAAGTTAAGTTATATATTAGGCTTGCGGGGTTGGAATTTATTCTAACTCTTGCGTCAATCATAAATCCACTTTTGTAGATCGTGACAACTAATTTTTAGGTTTCTTATTATTCAATAATATATGTTTAATGCAATTAATGCATTCTATTTTACACTATTTCACAATTAAATTAAACAGAATAAACATGTTACAATAATATATTAATAGTTCAACCCTATCAAATTTATGCATTCAATTTCATGGATAAATCCATGTTTCCTTATCCTTCTATTACACCTTTGTTATAATTTAATATAAATTCATATGTGGACGAAAATTGTGCCATAAATGCTAAGAATTGACTAAAAAATATTTATAAAATTAAATTAATTGCAAGTTAAAATTAAAAATTGTACTGAAATTGAAATTGGAACCAGGGTTGAAATCGAAACTAGAACTGGTCTACGAATAGAGTTGGATTATTATTTATATTTCCAATCTTGATTTATAATTTTTTGGGACTGGAACTGATAGTTGGATTTCGGTTTAATCTGGTTTGTGAACCATTAATAAAGCTCACTAGAGCAACCAAAATAGTAAATTACAATTAAAGCTTAACAATATTATGTGGAATTATGTATAGTGTGAATAAATTGTGGGCATCCATGGTCGATTTCATAAAGAGTTAGATGAAGACGATGCATATCAAAATTGATTACATCTGATGAAAAGAAACACGTCTAAATAATTTCAATCACAGCTCCAATTGAGGACGCCTAGCAACAAATCTAAGTGATGAATTCAAGTGATTTCAAATGAGGAAGCTCGTGTATTTCTTTGCTTTCGGGTTCCTGTGCAAGAAAAGCCAATCGTTCTGTTTGATTTTTAAGTTTGCCAACTTAGAAAAATAAATATTAAAACGTTATTTACTATTTACTTTTGATTTTTATTGCCACCCTGTTTGGAATTGAGAATTGTTAGGTATAAGAAAGACTTTAAATTTTAAGGGTTGCTCTTTTTCAATGTTATAGATATATATATTTTTATTTTTGAAACTAAAATTTTGGAAGTATTATTATTTTAAATTATACTTTAAGAATATATATTCTAAAAAATAGGGTATACACTCTTGAAACTAAATACAGTTCCAAATCTATGCTTAGTCTTAGAAACACTTGTTTATTTTTATCAAAAAATATTATTTTCATTCCCTTACTTTCTCGTTAAGCGCAACTACATAAATACATATATATATATATATATTTGTCATCAGTATGTTAATATTATTACTTCAGCTCTTACATTTATTTCTTGATTTATTTTTATATTTATATCAACCTCCAAGGTATTAGTTTTTTTAGATTAGTCCCTATGTCAAATAATGAATAAAAAAAATATTTTAAAAAATATGACTTAAAACTACATGTAACATATTCTAAAAAGATAATATTGTAGTTGCTTCTAAAATATAGTACATCAAAGATATGCTTTAGTTTTAAAAATATATATTTTTAATATCGTAAAAGACCAAACTCTAAAATCTTAAGAATTATAAGTATGCTTATTAATATGAGAATAGAGATCAATTGACACTAGCGTAAATATAAAACACTTATAATAAATCTTATATTATTGATTTAGTCAATTTAAATGGATAATATTAATTATAATTGTTTTCTAATATGTTAATTTACAATTATTTTTCTTTGATTATGTCATGCCTTAAACCTGGGCATGTGACCGGCACTAACACTAGCACTCAAACCCTAGTAAGCCTCTGATCAGAAACAGAATACAAACTCAAATAAACCAAATACACTACAAAAAAAAGTGAAAAAAAATAGTGGTTAAATTACGCCGGTTCAATTGAACCACCGTAATTTTTAAGTATTTGGGCGATTTAAACGGCAATTTTCAGGACTACCATTGTCTGGTATGAAAATTGCAGCAGTTCAAAATAAAACAGCGGTTCAACTGCCGTTTTATATCAAAATTTTATAAAAAAATTTAATTCTAAATCTGGGTATAAATTGCATCTGTTACTCGGACAAAAAAAGAAAATTCCATTTGTTGAAAACCCTAGCTCGATATTCCTCCTTCAGCTGATCAGTGCTTCCCGATCAATGAAAACCTTTAGCTCGATGAATCGCATCTCCTTCAGTCGCGACCATCACAGGTGAGCCTTCTTTCTCCCTTCTTTTATTTGTTTTCATTATTTGGTGTTGTGTGAATCGCTCAAAGATCAAATGTCACTCTCTGATTGTAATTAGCTCTAATCGCATTGCCATCACCGAACCGATTTCATTTCTTAACACCCGTATTATATAGGTATAAGGAGAAAAGAACCTTAAGTTCCGCCGCTGTCTCTCTCTCTCTAACACCCCTCTCTTCTCTCACGATTGCAGCAGGGTAGATCTCGTCTTCACTCCTTCGATGGACAAATCTCCTCCTCACACTCGCATAGCAGGTTAGATTCTCTTGAATCTCTTCATAGTTCCTCTTCTTCTTCTTCTTCTTCAGTTCTTCTTCTTTTCATTTTTTTTCTCATTATTTATGTTGTGTCTATCTCTTTGCACCCTCTCTTTCTCTCCGCACAGCACCGCAGCAGACAACGGATCTTCTTCTCCTCGCACTCGCATAGCATTCCACCATTCCTATTCTCTGCTATTCCCATCCTTTTGGTATTGTCATCTTCTTTCTTTATTTCTTTCTAATTCATAGTTACTTTTTAATTCAAAAGATGTAGTTATTTGTTATTTACCATTGAATCGTCGCTACTAGGATTTAGACTATACTGCAAATTAACTTTTTTTCCCCGTTCCTGGGAGTTATATTGGGTGCTGTAAAACAGAAATTTATGGGTATTTTCTTAGCTATTTCTTTGAACAAATAGTATAAGAAGCTTCTCTGTGGAGCAGCTTTTGTTATCATTAAATTCTTCCACCAATTGTGTTCAATCAAATCTCTGACTGGAGTTTGAAAATTTTCCAAGCATCAAATACCTCCTTTTTCTTCGGATCAAAGCTATGTTTAATTGCTATTAGGATTTAGCAGTTGGGTGCTCTAAGTATGGCAAACTATCTGCACTTAATTAAGAAAATATAATTGGGATAGGCCTTGAAAATTGAAGGGGTCGAGGGTCAAAGCAGGAGAGCTAGCTATCATTTTTATCGTGCACAAGATAGTCAAATATAGTTTTCACTCCGTGTGTTTGCTTGTTTTAGTCTTTGTCATTATTATTATGTAATGTCCTTCAATAGTTCGAGTAAGATGCTGCTAGGATATATTTGTGTCCATGACAAGTACAGTTTTGGCAAGTGATTGTTTTATTTGCTGATAAGTCACAATGTAGGTGAACCATATTCAATTTGAAGATAAGATAATGGCATAAATTCATCGTTAGTCTTGGTTACAGTCCATTACAGACTTATGCAATGTTTAGATGGCTTGTTTATATTCTCCTTTGTCTGGATTTGGATGAGTTAGCAGGAAGCAAATAACTCAATACAAAACTATAATTAGAATAATGCGTAGCAGATTTAGTGTACAGGAATACGGGCTTGTTTGGAGCCTTAGAAATTTAAAGCCTCAAACCTCTTTCTTTTTTTCTTTTTTTAAAAAAAAACTTTAGTCTTCAGAAACAACCTTAAACGGGTCTATTCCAAAAACTAGAAAAACGCTAGAGTCTATAGGAGACAAGCCAGGTAAGCATACCTGTGCTTTATTTGGACACTGCTGTGTTTGGGACAAGCCATTTCATCTCATTTTCTTGAGTTGGTTGTCCTTTGTAAAATTTTTTTTTCTGAAGAAAGATAGAGGACATGCAATCAAACTATCACATGCTATTTTCATACAAATTATACTCAAGACTCTGTAACTTAATATGTACATACATTAAAATCATCCAAATCCAAAATATTGGTTTTTTTTTTCTAAAGTTTTCATGCCATTCTCAGGATTGCTGAAAATAACTTTTTATTGTTTTCTGAAAGGAATCACTTTTCTAAAAATTCTCCCCAAAACCAGTTTTCAGAAACAGTTTTTCTACTTGAGAAATTAGGAACAAATTCAAACGGGGAATAAAGTATACCAGAAATTAGCCAGCTAAGCAACCATGTGCTTTATCTAGACACTTTTGTCTTTGGGAAATGCCATTCTATCTCATTTTCTTAAGTTAGGTTGTCCTTTATCATATTTTTTGGGAAAAATAAAATGGCATGAAATCAAACTATCAACATTCAATTTTCATATAAATGATTATTAAAATTCTGTAACTTAATACTTATCTTCATTGAAAGTTTAAAATCGTCCAAATCTAAAGCATTTAATTAGATCACCAACAAAGGACACATAAAGTGGAAGATACTTGATTTATTAACAAGATCATACTTTTTTTAGGCACTTCCTAATTATTATGCTTTTCTAGGCACTTCTTAATTTTTCCTTGGGTCTTTTGAGGTTATTTCATTTTTCCTTTTTTTGTGTGATTTAAATTCAGAAATTGCTGGTAGATAAATTAAATTGATAGATATTGTTGCTTTGATTGTATTTAAATTTATCTCTGAATTTCCTTTTTAAAACTTATTAAAGTCTTGAGTTTGAAGATCGAGAATACCTTTGCCACCAGATGAAAAGAGGTTTTTCAAGGATCTCGTGGCTCAAGTTTAACAAGATCACCAACAAAGGACACAAAAAATGGAAAATAATTGATTTATTAACAAGATCAGAATTTTTTTAGCTTATTAATCTATATGTACAAATTATATGAAGAATTTCAGATTTTGTTCAATCTGGTTCATTGTATTTTTTAATTCATGTTAAGCATATCTAAATGTGTCATTCCTATGATTGCTCTCTTAGTGTAATGCTCGAGTATTAGACTTCTTCTTTGGGGTTCTAATCATCACACTTTCTTATTTACATTTTCTTAATGAGATGAACATTTTTCCAAACTTATGACATCTTAACCTTTGGCTTGCCATTTTATGTGCATGGAATGGTGTACTATTTTTGTTTGTTGATGATGCCTCCCTTTGTGACCAATGACTAAGGGTGTAAAACCAAACCAAACATGGCAGGTTAACTGAACCAAAACCGACTTGGGTCGGTTCGGTTTGGTCCGATTTTGTTGGAAGGACAAAACCGATCATGTTCAAAAAAGGTTTGGACATGCGTGTTCGGTTTGGTTTGGAAAAGGTCCAAAACCGAACCAAACCAAACCTTTGAACACCCCTACTAGGAACACGAGGAATTGATAACCCAAATCCTTGGGATTAAGGGCTTTTGGCCTTATGTTCTCTGTAAGTGTAGCTTTTAAAGTTGTTACACTTACTACGAGTTCTCTATATGAATAAATAATTGGTATGGGCATAATGTGTTGAGCGACCCGTGGATTTACCAAAATCATAGTCCACAAATTAATTGAAAAATGAGGCCCTACTTTTGACCTCCCTTTTCACATTAACAGTGTTTCTCCACCTTGCGTTGTCTCTCAAATGTTACCTTAGGTCTACCTCTTTTCTTAATGACATTAATATTCTCCATCTCCATCTCCCTTTTCTTAATGACATCAAATGTTATTGTAGACATGTTGATTAATAAAAGTTGGATACGTAAGCTGCAAAACACACTTGACTATGTGGATGATGTAGGAAAATTTCTAGATTTTGCATTTCAGCATTAGTCTATTGATAGGCGTGTAATAAAGTGTCCATGTCCAAATTGTGGATTTAAGAAGTGGAAAACGAGAGATATAGTTAGGGAGCACTTGATGCTAAAGCCTTTCCTAGAAAATTACATAATTTGGTATTGGCACGGTGAAGAAGAAGCCATTGCAACTGAATATGAGAATGTTGAGAAGACACATGTCATGGAAGATAATTTTAACCCCCAAAATGTTATAGAAACCATGATCAATGAGGCATTTGGGGTTCCTAGGCACAATGTTAATGACGTGGTAAAAGAGAAGAATCTATTAATGAAGGACATAATGAGGTGTACAATGATGGTGATACAGATTTCAATGAATTACTTAGAGATGATAATCAGGAATTGTATGAAGGGTGTAGGAAGTATTCGAAATTGTCATTTCTAGTAAAGTTGTATCACATAAAGTGCTTGTGTAAAATGAGTGACAAAGCAATGACCATGGTCCTAGAATTGTTAAGAGACACATTTGAAGAAGCCAAGATCCCTGTCTCAATTTACAAGGCCAAGAAAATCATCAACAAACTCGGTCTCGACTATACCAAGATACATGCATGTCCAAATGATTGTATGTTATATTGGGGCAAAGATAATGAAAACTTACAATAATGCAAAACATGCAAGGTATCTAGGTGGAGGTAGAATAAGAAGAAGCAACCTGCCAAGATTTTGCGATACTTTCCATTAAAGCCGAGGTTGCAAAGATTATTCATGTGTTCTAAGACAGCAAAATCTATGAGATGGCATTCGAATCAAAATGGCCAGGATGGATTGCTAGGCATCCTAGGGATTCTGAGGTATGGAAAACATTTAATTTAATGCACCCTAATTTTGCATCGGATCCAAGAAATGTTAGACTTGGCCTAGCTACTGATGGTTTCAATCCTTTTAGAGCCATGAGTACAAGCTATAGCATTTAGCCAATTGTGCTAATACCGTACAACCGTCCCCCTTAAGAGTGCATGAAGCAAACTTCGTTCATCTTATCAATGATAATTCCTGGAAAACAAATGCCTAGGAACAACATAGATGTATACCTGCAACCTCTCATCCAAAAGTTGTGAGAATTGTGGCATGAGGGAGTCCATACAGTGGACTCCTCGAAGAATGAAATGTTCAGAATGCGAGCAGCTCTACTGTGGACAATTAGTGACTTCCCTGGGCTTGGTACTTTATCTGGGTGGAACACACACACTAATCTTGCTTGCCCCACCTATAATTTTGATACAAGCTCATGTAGATTGAAGCATAGAAAGAAATGGTGTTTTACAGGTCATCAGCGGTTTTTGGAAAGGGATCACAAATTTAGATTGAATCAGATAGGATTTGATGGGAAAAATGAGCTTCGAGATCCACCAGTAACATTGTTGGGGTCGGATATTTTGAAACAGCTGGAGGGCAATAATGTTACCTTTGGAAAATGTAAAAGACAAACGAATGTTGGTAATAGATCTAAGCAATGGAGGAAGAAAAGCATATTTTTTTGATCTTCCTTATTGGGAGACTAATTTGTTACGTCACAATCTAGATGTCATGCATATTGAGAAAAATGTATGTGACAATGTAATATACACTTTGCTTAATAAGACTAGGAAATCAAAAGACAATCCTAATACTCGAAATGACCTTAAGGAAATGGGTGTAAGGGAGGCCCTTTGGCCGGATGCGAATGGAAAATATTGTCCATCTTTGTTTACAATGTCAAATGCAAATAAAGGTATATTTTTTTGAACATTGAAAAATGTCCAAGTTTCGAATGGGTATTCTAGTAACATTTCAAATACTGTCTTAGAGGATCTTAAGTTCCTAGCAAGAGGTCCTATACAGCATGCTAGAAGGTTTTCTGCATTTAATATAAAATGGTACAAATTTCGGACATTCAGTTGAGAACATGGGTTACAAACGCAAAATAGTGGCGTTTTTGTAACTTTTCCACATCTTGTGTTGCAAGTAGTATTGATGGAAACCTACGGCTGGCTGATTTGTTATATTATGGAAGACTAGAAGATATCATTAAGCTTAATTACTTTGGTCAGTTTAAGGTTACGCTATTCAAATGTAAATGGGCTGACACCACTATGGAAAGGGGGTTTAGAAAGGATTCATGGGTTTCACATTTGTAAATTTTTCACGATTGATTCACATTGGTAATCGTGAAGAGCATAATCCATACATTGAAGCTTCACAAGCTTAGATGGTGTATTATGTTGATGATGAGGTGAATGTAGGTTGGCATACTATTGTGCATTTGAAGCCTAGGGACTTGTATGATATGGGAGAGAATATAGAAATTTCAGAGAGTGAGCCATGCCTGGAGCAAGACTTGGACCGATTTTTTAAAGATGTCAACGATCTCCCATTATTAAGGGAGGATATAAATGATGAATTGGTAGGTGAGGATGCAAGTAAAGAGGCGGGGGGAGATGTTCATATGTTTAAATAGTCAACAAATAAATCTGATATTTGACTTGCACAAAGTGCCATGAAGAGATATAACAACCTAACGAACCTCTCGTTCTTGGCTTGTTTAAATCTGCTAACATTTTCATTGAATGTTATTATTAGGTGTTCTTATGTATGTTATGAAGTGATAGTTTGTTAGCATTTGAATATTAGACATCTTTGAATGTGGTGTTAAGTCAATTCATTCTTGTTTCTCTTATACAAAAAAGAAACAATGGAAATCAGAAAAAGGAATGTTCCTTGGTGCAGTGGAGATCGCAAGTAGTAGGAAGTAATTTCTTTAAGATCGCTGCTGGTTTTTGGCAGTTTGCAATTGGTTTGGTGGTATGAATTCCCTATTATTTAATGCTTCTTTCTTTGGTGAGCTACTTGTTGTTGCAATTGGTTTGGTGGTCTGAAATTGGGGTTGCAATCTATTTTATACCTTTGATGTGCTGCTTGTTGTTGAATTTATGTAGATTAAAGTTCCATATAGGTTTGGGATGTTAACATGTTGCAGTTGCTATGTCTTTTATGCAACCATAATTGGGATAAATTGTATTTAAACTTAACCATTGAAGTTTGTTCTTTTGAGTGGTTTCAATAAATATTGTATGCATGTGAGAATCATTAATAACATGATTAGTTTATTTGCAGTATTATTTTAAGGGATCGGGGATACTGGTATTAATAGTGTAGAATTTGAAATGGTGGCATTAAATATAGAACCTATAGGATAGGATAAAAATGGACTAAATATATTATTTATGTTGATGGTATAAAGTTTGGATTCTAAAGTATATAAGGTTAGACTAAGTGAGAATCAGGCATTTGAGATAATTAGATTAATAAACAAACAAAGCAAACAGTCCTTTAGCTTGTTCTGCCAGACATGGATTCTAGGAGGTGAGGGATTAATTGTCCAATCCACACCGCTTTAGCCCCCAACCAAATGATATAGGATAGGCCCAAGAGGAAGGAAGAAGAATCCAAAAATGCGAAATTGTAATGACAGTACTGTGCACTGCTTATGCTGTGTAAGATCAATATCCTAATATCAGTAGCCCCCAGAGGGGACCTGGTGCTCAAGATGCATTGCATCAGACTGAAACTAAAATTACAAAATGTACAAGTTTATTTCTCACTCTATGTCTATGCTACCAAATCCTTAACGAAGATATAGCAACGGCCAAATGGCTAAGAATGACATGAAATATCTCAATCTTGACCAAGCTTCTCTTCTTTAACTTTAATTACAAGCAACTAGCTTTTATGGTAGTCTTGACTCAAGAACTATAATAAAGATGAATGCAAAAATAACTATATGTTAGTACAAATATGCAGGTATGCAGGTGGCATTAGCATGAGTGCCAAGAATGAGGTGTAATAACTCATAGATAACTCATCAACTTATAGATAGCCTTTGTTGCATGAGTCATAAAAACTCAACCTCTAAATGTGGTCTGTGAGAAAACCCAAACAAAATTTTTGCATGTATGAGAAAACCCTACGAATTACTTGAACAAAATGCAAATCAAACAAGTAAGAAACCTTCTCCAGAAAATATGGAAGGGAAGCGGCATGATCCAAGTGAAAGCTGCAAACAGGAAACACTGCAAGTGGAAGAAAAGAAAAGTTACAAAAATACATAATAATAATAATAATAATAGGGAGAATTCCAATTAAGAAGGTCAAGAAAGAAGACTAGTAGAGAGATACAAAGATTTTGCAATATTATATGTTAGTTTTCGATAAACATGTCCCCCACAACTACAAATTATACTTCAAAAGGAAAAAAAAAACAAAAAAGAAAAAAAAAGCTGCAAAATCTAGTAGAAACTCGTTACATGAAGCCAAACCTGATTCATTTTGAAGGGACTGGGAATGACTTAATGCAGTGCCCCTATCTGGTTTTTCGCACTAAACTCTGTTAAAATAAAGCACTGCAATATCTGCTCTAACTAGACTAGGCTTGAATCAACAGTAGCTCAACAAGCTTGAAGGCAATGCATCTTAGTCAGGCTAAATAATCACCCACTAAAGTAATAATTTTTTCTCCCAAATTTTGTCAAGCCCTGATGATTTGGTTACTTTGATATCAAAATCTGAAGAAAGACAACATGCAATAAAAGAACCTAAAAATGCATACTTGAAGTTCATGAACATACAAGCAACAAGCTTATTTTCTCTCGTTATTTACCAATGATGTTGATTCATTAAGCATAATGACATAAATTTTATCAAAAATTTTCAGAAAATGATTGAATTGACATAAAATAGAAAGCCTGTGAACTCCAGAGCAGAGTATGAACTTAGTTTCTCTAAGCATGTATGAGGAATCAGATTTGTGCTCCCCTACATATGATTCCTCAGACATAATTAGGATCTTGCTTCCTAAATACTGAACAAGCTCTTAACTGAGTTGATCCAAGCTGTTTGTATACAATCCCTCAATGCTAGTCAATCAGAAGCATCTTTATCTAAAGTTAAACAAACCAAAGCTTAACTGATTGCTGATTAGTAATAGCTAGAGAGAGTGTCAAAAAGCAATCTTAATTAGATTTCACGCCGATGTCAGCTATCATCTCTGGGGCTAATGATTATGAACTGTAGGTAGACTACATACAGGCTACAGCAGTCATACTCCATTCACCTTTTGCTACTTGGGACAAGATGTCAATCCAAGAATATGGGGCATGCCAACCCATCAAGTATCCATATTGGGAAGTTATAATATTAGCATTAAGAATAACTACCTCGAATGGCATCTGTATTTGGTTAAAACTGGCCATTTAAGAAAACTACAGAGCATGGGCACTTCTAAATGATTTCCATTTCCATAATTGTCGTTCTGCATTTGCACGTATATTTTTCCTAGTGCTCATTCTATGCATGTGCTACCAACTTATCCCAAAAGGCATTTTTCCAATTTACACATTCTTTCTTATATATGTCTTATGTCAAATGATACAAAAAATAATAAATTAAAATATGCACTCAGATAAGTTATTGTCGAATTTCATGTTTTGATGATTTGTCTATGTCATGATCAGACAAGCGACATATAAAAAAAATGAATAGAAATATATCCATCTGATCATCTACATTCTATATCCATTAACTATTGTCATGACAGCGTCACAATCTAGTGTCACTGCTCCTTGGTCATAAAGTATCTTTGACAAGTAGTGTATCATTCCATGCATCAACATTGAACACTATGCTGGCATATCTAACACATGTCCACAGTCAATACACAGCCCAGCGTCCACTTCCATGCTTCTCAGTTGGAAAATATCTTTGACAGACAATAGCACAAAAAAACCCATCCCATTTCATAAAGCTACCGTTAAAGATGATACAAACGAAGTAACCATAGGAATGAACTTCTGGTTTTGTGCAAATATGGAGCAATTTAATAGTCATATTCTGTAAAACCACAAACACCACCTCACCAGCACCCTCCCTCCCTCTCCCAGCACACCACAAACACACACACTTGCCGAGCAGTCTTTTGTTGAGCTCACAAATGAACAACCATAAAACAAAACAGAACAGAACAAAACTAGTGCAAAAATAATGGTTTGGCCTATGAACTTTCCCAATTATTATGATGAAGGGCAATTTTAGTAATATAATCATAAATATATTACAAATAAGTGAAGATCTAATAGTTCTATGGCAAACAAGTTGCAGGGTTAAAACAAGTTCAGCTTCAAGTACATAAACTATTTGCATCTTACTATAAACTTTTGCAAATTCAGATGCAAATTCCCCATAAGTAAACTTCCAGAATTTGTTAAACCACCTTTAGAACTATTGTACTTAACATATTGTTGCTTTTATTGTATATGGCCTTATCTCTGAATTGCTTTGGTCAAAACATGTTCAATATCTGCATGTGACAAATAGTATTTCCATCTCAAATACTTATTTGCTCTAAGATCACTAATAGGGGTAACTTGGTTCTTTAATAGTATTTCTACTATATATGTAAACTATGCCTAAACCAAAGCGGATTAAGAATTTTGCCAAATTAGTAGGCAACAACACATCTCCTACTACCCCATCATCTGATACATTTTTCCATTTGGCTCATATGGGTCCAACTCAATCTCCTACTACCCGGTCATCTGATACATTTTTCCATTTGCCTCATATGGGTCCAACTCAATCTCTTACTACTCCTTCCTATGATATATCCGCTCACCCTCAATTGGCTCCTATTGGTCCAAGTCAAATTCCAATGAACCCGCAACAATCTTGGTCTCCAAGACCCATTTCTCCTATTAGTCAAACTTCTAGCTAGCCCTCTTCCACTCAAGCCCCTTCTAGCTAGGCCACCTCCACCCAAGCCCCATCTAAAGAAGCCCCTTTTGGACCAGCCCCTTTTAGCCAGGGCCCCTCCATGCAGTAGCTTCTATGGAAGCCCCTTCTACACACACATGCAAGTGTCAATCCAACCACTATTGGTTGGTAGAGGTGATAGGTAAGCATTACTCTTAAATGAAATAGCTGAATTTAGCTGTTTGTTTGCTAACAATTATTAGTATTTTTTATTGGAGTAAGATGAACAAGGGGTCACCAAGGAACATAAGCTAAAGGTGAGGGATGTATTCAATTTGCCTCCCCAATTGCCTGTAGTAGTAAAATTTGATGAGTACCTGTCACCAATTGGGGAGGCAGCTGGGTTGCTTGCAAGAATTTGTGGGCAAATGGCAACGGATACCGTTGCATTTCCCATAAGCTTCTCCACATGGTCACTCATGCCAAGTGCTTTCCTTGATCATTGATTCCAGCATGCTTTCAAGGTAGAAATCTGAACTTAATTGTTTATTCCACTAATTCATAAATGTGTGAAAGTTCCAAACTAACTAAATTATGATTTTAAGTCTCGACTTGGTGTTGACGATCACATGGCAAAGAGGTATATTAACCACTCAATCAACAAAAAGTGAGAGAATTTAGATGTAAGTTATGGAATGAGTTTTATGATCCAACAAAGAGTAAAGACGAGCTCATGAATAATGTTCCTGAAGGCATTCCCACAGAACAATGGGCAATTTTTGTTGACTATAGATTAAAACTCGAAGCACAGGTATTCGGTTAATATATATTGCAAACGTAAGAATAACTATTATTTCATCGTACAAGTTGATGTTTCTTTAACTTGTAGGAAATTTGCAAGAGAAATAAGGAAATTCGGAAGAAACAAACCATTCCTCACACATCTGAGGCTAAGAGTTTGGCTAGGCAACGAGATGAATTGATAGCTTCAATACCTTTCCCCCCTCCATTGTTTGTATAGTGTTAATAGTATTTAACCCTTTTGTACAAATATTCTTGCCATTTTCAGAAGGCCAAGATAGGGACGAATGTCACTAGAGAGTTGATACAAGACGTGACCCATAAAAGAAAGGATGGGAGTTACATAAATGAAGCAGCTAGGGAGATTGGGGTAAATGTCACCTCACATGCAACTAAATTTGTAATAATAGATAGTTTATTCTTACCTTCATTGATATTTAATGTAGGACAAAATAAATATATTTTTCAGTCAAAGTACATCAATCTCATCAGAAATTTCCCCTAACGACGTTATTGGTGTGGTGCTCGGACTGGAGCACCCTAGCCATGTGCGAAGCTTAGGCATGGGAGTGGTGCCTTCCATTGCATTTAGACATACCACCTCATGAATTGGTGGTATGAACTTGGCTTGCACTAGTGCTACCACATCTTCTGATAGGCTGGATAAGATGGAAGAGATGATACATGCATTATGTGCATACATTCGTAACAAAGAAGGTGGCACAATCCCTAACAAGTTAGCTGGGATCTTTGCTCATACAGGAGAGGTAAATTCTAGTTCAAAATACAATTCTTTCCTCCTTTTATGCCTTCTTATCTGATAGTAATTGAAATTTGCATATAGTTTGGTTTATTTAATTTAGTATTTATATTGTTATGCTTTTTCTCTATCTTTCTGCACCAGTTCAATTTTTCAGTTACTGTCGAATATCTTCCCTATCCTTGTTCAACTGTTTTATAGCAAATCAGGAGGTACATATTAAAAATTTTCCTTGACTATGAAGATATATAAATTAACTTGCCATTGAAAATTCATATTCATGTCTTGCGATCATTTGCTGCCAGCTGTAAATCTCAGCTCAAAAACCAATTAAATAAACATTTAAGGACCTAAAAAACGAAGAACTACAGAAAAATGAAATTGATACCATAATAATTACCTTGTAATTTCCCCTCTTTCACCTTGAGCTTTTTTGCTAGTTCTCTTTCCATATATAAATCTGCCTCGCTAGAAAAAAACACCAGCCAGCATAACAATTTCTAGATATTTTTCAAACTTTGTTTTCTATCTTTTCACAGCCTTCAGTGCACCAGAGTCAAATTTTTTAGGAAAATCAAGTTGAGCATCAAAATTCTTCAAAAATTATAGGCTGCTCTACATCATCCAATCCCCCTAATATGCCATCCTTCACCTTAAGTCTTTTGGCGAGTTTCCTTTCCAATTCTAAATCCTCCTTGGCAGAAATGACACCTTGTTTCATTTCCATCTGAAGATACTCTTCAAACTTTGTTTTTGGGTCCCTCTTTGAATTTATCTTTTTTTCTATGGCATTTGATGCCACAAAATCATCAAATCCTAAAGAATCCAATTTAACTTTAGAGTTCCTTGGGCTAGATTGCTCATGGTCAAGACGTGACTCAGAAATTTCTCTTTCTTCGCATTTT
This sequence comes from Thlaspi arvense, assembly GCA_911865555.2. Classification (NCBI taxonomy): domain Eukaryota; kingdom Viridiplantae; phylum Streptophyta; class Magnoliopsida; order Brassicales; family Brassicaceae; genus Thlaspi; species Thlaspi arvense. The sequence goes on from CAJVSB020000094.1 coordinate 55,001, forward strand.
AAGGATTTGAATCCCATGAAAATTCCTTTACTTTACAAGATTTATGTTCAAAATAAAGTGGTACCACATTTTAAAACCATAAAGGACTTTAAGAATAATGACACCACAAACAGATTTACAATAGCTGTTGTGAGAGAAATGAAAAGAAGGAAAGAAAATAAAGGGAAGACAAAGAGACTAAAAGCAATAATTGAACACCAAGTATGAACAATTATTGCTTGCCACAATTCTAACAGAAATTACATGATGTGCTACTTTCTAGTATCCTTAATTACTCTTCCCTAATTAATTAGGTTGTATCACTTTGTTATTAAATTAAGAAAAAAAAATAAAGGAATGTAGTGAAAGAGAGAGAGCTTGAGCTTGTTTAAGGACTCGAGGGCGTTTCCGGCAAACTTATGGAGAGAACCTAAGCAGACTTTCCAAAGACTCAACATCGTTTATGGAGAGAGAGAGAGAGAGAGAGAGAGAGAGAAAGAGAGAAAGGGGGGTAATTAGATTAGTCTGTGTTGACAAGGGAGGAAAGATGGGAATAAATGATAGGGAGATTAGAATGGAAAGTAAACTATGGGTCGTGCATGTGATGTTTGCATATGTCAATGGACCATTTCAGACCTTGTTTGGCATCTTCCAATAATTCCAAGGCAAAGTGGGCCTACAAAGAAGACCAAGGACCACTTACCCCATTAGTCTCTGAGTCTGTATTCATATATATCTGTACAGACAGATAGAGGCCAGGAAAAGCTTCAATGGGGAGATGACTAAGCCCTTGTTTGGCAGGTAGCTTCTTGTGGAGTAAAATTTAGGAAGGGGGCTGGCTGTTAGTTGTCTAACAGAGCAGGTAATTCCTTTACTGTGTAAGGGAGGGGTAATGCTTTTGGAAGAGATAACTTCTTGTATTTCAGATTCATTTTAAGTGAATGTCTGAAGATGAGTTTTTAAAGAAAATAATTTATAATATATAGTAAAACTGAGTTTGGAGAATAAGAAAATTAAAATAGATCTAAATAACTAGGTTTGGGATACTGAATCAAATAAAACACTTGTTGGACATACATTAAACTACCTTTAATTATTTATTATTGATCTTTAAAAAACATGAAAAATTGGACATCTCCTCAGTTGTTTATGCTAAAGTCTTATCTTATTTAAAAAACTTTACAATCAATCGAAAGGGGAGGAGGACAAGACTAACCCAACTAGCTTAAAATAAATGGACTTGCTTGTTGTCTGCTTTGTTGACTTTTGAGGGACTCGGAATTGAACTTGGTTCCTCCAGGAAAGAGTTTCACAAAATTGCTTTATTTTCTCATTTATTATTGGTTGTTGTTCAAAGTGATTATAATATAGGTAATATTAAAAGTCATTAATTAATTGTAACATTCATCTAATATATAAGAGTCAGTCAATGGATATAATACAGTTTTGCAAGCATACTAAATGCATGCATAGTTCTGGATTTGTTAAATACATGCTTGGATTTTTGAAAGGAATGCATATATATGATGACTATAATCAAATGCATATATCATAACTATCTACATTCACAGGCATCTGCAGCTCACAGGAGTCGGGACACGCAAACGAATGATGCAAGAAGATCATCTGGGGGCAGTAGTCATTTGCCCAATAAAACGACCCTGCAACAGTAGTCGTGATGGCTGTGTCATATTTTCTGTCAATTAGAATGTAATTTTAATACATTGGATTATGTAATGACAGATTGCTTCTGTAGTGGATGTATAATTGATTTTGTTTTTTCAAGAATTTTATTCAAAATTTCAATGTAAAGAATTTCATTTATGCCAATATTATGCTTACAATATGTAATATTATGCTAGCAGGATCAATATTATGCTTGAATGCAGCTTATATTATGCTGGCAAAATAATATTATTGAATGCATGCTGCAAGGTTTGAATGACGGGTGAGCCGTATTTTTCTATGGAGGATTGAATTACAGGTTGCAGGTTTTTACAGAATTGTAAAAAACAGTAGTTGAGCCGCTATTTTTTACGTGTGCTATTTACAAAACGGCGGTTCAACCACTGTTTTTTACATAGACAATTACAAAAAATGGCGGTTCAACCGCCATTTTTTACATACACAATTGCAAAAACGGCAATTAAATCGCCATTTTTTACAAAGTGGGATGTAAAAAACAACGGTTTAACCACCATTTTATTCTTGTTAAAAGCGGTGGTCCAAACGCTGTTATATATGTGGCGGTTAAACCGCCGTTATTTACAGCGGTTTAACCGCCATAAATTATGATGGTTAGACTGCTGTGTTGTAACCGCCCTTATTTACACAAAAATTACGGCGGTTTAACCACTGTTTTATGACTATCACTATTCCTAACAAAATTACGGCGGCTGTCACGGCAATTGTATTCTAACCGCTGTATTATACATAACGACAGCGTAAATTTTGGCAGTTTGGTAGACCGCCGTGTTCATTTAATATGGCTATTTTGAACTGCCATTTTATTCAATTTTAATTGCCTTTTTTTCCAATTTTTTTTGTAGTGATAACATAATATTTTTAGTACATCACAATCCTGTTTCAGAAATAAATTAGAGTAACTCTAAAATACAAAGTACAAGTAACAATGGGAACATCAAGCCATACATCAAATTTGACTTGTCAAGAAAAAGGGCCACTCGATCAAAAATGCAAACCCTCACTATGATATGAAAAATATAAATGCAAAACTTAGTGAATTATAATACAAACTCTAGTTATGCTGTGACATATATCTTAAAGCATGCTAGAAACATACGTATAAATAAATAATGAGTAACTTAGTCAAATTATTAGATAAGTCATAAAAATATACCTTATGTTCTCAAAGAATAATTTATTGATTTAGTCATGTGGGAGTATTTTCTCATATCAGAAATCACATCTCACAACAGAGCGTATCATGTCGGAAGAATCACAAATCACATATCATATCAGAATCGAAACCAGAATCAGAATATCAACTCATGACAGAGCGTGTCATATCAAAGGAATCATGTATCTCATATCACATATCACATAAGGATCCTATATTAGAACCAAAATCACAATCAAAATTAGAACCAGAATTCAAAATAACTCCCAACATGGATTTTCAGAAAATAGTTATAATAGAGGCATGAATTTCAATTAAACATCTATTTTCAAATAACTCATTATAATTTCAAAATAAATGAATACATGTCCCAATTTTATCTTTTCAAAATCAAAAATCATATCACATCAACCATTTCATAACCAGAATAAAATAAACATGCATAGAATAAGTATTATCACTCATAGTCAAACCAGAACCAAAAACTCGAGGCATCGTAAACAAGCTCATAGATCGAAGCGTATCTCTTCCAGTGGATCTACAATCACAACATCACATAATCTAAATCAAAACTGAATTTCACCCACTTACAGGCTTTAATTCCCAAAATAGACCAAAACCCCATTTTTTGATCTTAGCATGCATCCCGAGATTCAATACTAATCCTAGAACCTGAAACAAACTGAAACCAACACTAAAGTATATATAAAAATCCTTAAACATGGTTGAACCAGTTTGGTTTAGCTTGAACCGACTTAAACCAACCCTGAAACCTATCGAGCCATCCATATTATCGGTGAACCGACCACGAACCGACTCTAAAACCATTAAACCAACCATGCACGGGGCTTCCAAATCATTGAACCAGCTTGAACCATCCTTAAAATCGTTGAACCAGCTCCAAAATCCAATGAATCAAACTTAGTTCCCACTAAACCGGCTTGAACCGGCCATAATCGTACCTTAAACACACTAACTTGGCCGTGAATCAGCTTTAAACAAGTTGAACCAGCCATGAACCAACCTTGAACAAGCTAAACTGGCTATGAACTGGCCTTATACACACTGAACCGGTCTATTATACCCCTAAACCGGGCACAAATAGCTTTGAACCAGTCATTACAACACTGAACCAAACTAAAACAACACTGAACCGGTCATTAATAGCCTTGAACCAAGCTTGAAGAAATCAAGCACTTGTACACTGAAACAGCTTAAAATTACCTCAAATCAAGCTGAACCAGCCATGAATCCTTCGAAACCGGATTGATCGGCCATAAATACCCTAGAATCGATCTGAACCAGCCTTAATCTCCTTAGAATTGGACTAAACTGACCTTATTTACCCCTAAACTAGCCTGAACCGAGGTCAAAAACCCTAATCTCATGTATTTGCACACTAAAGTAGCCTCAAAACAACACTGAACCGGCCAATTCTTGATGAACCAACATGCCCATGGGTGTGAACCAATAATCGGTCAAACATCTCAATGAACCCGCCTAAAACACCCTGAACCAGCCACTAAATTGGTCTACCACTAATGGAAACCCCTTTTTTTACTGAGTTGAACTAGTTGAGTTGACTCACCTAGTCAACTTGATCTAGCTCACCCCTGGGTCCAACAGAACTAGGCCCAAAACAACCAGATCAGGCCAAGCCCAGCCCAACAATCGGCCCAACAAGAAACCCCTAACCCGAACCAGCAATTCGGGTCATCTTCTTGACCCAGATTGCCTAAAAAACTCAAAAGATAGCCGATCAAATTTTCATCTAATTAACCAAGAAGTTGAACGAATTACCTCGAAATTTTTGGGTATGTTGTCTGCAACAAGCTGGCGACCAAGATGGATGGCTTTAATTGGCTTAAAAGTAACTTTTTTGGGCTTAATTTGGCTGCAATTGAACAAAAGGTACGAACGGACATTGACAAAGAAAGCTAAGCAATCGAAGTACTTCAGGATGGCTTTTCTTTAAATTGATTGAAGGGTTTTATTCGTTTCAAGTCGACAATTTAGAATATATGCTAATTTTGTCGAAGAAAGTCCAAAATCAACGTGAATCATCGATCAAAGTATCAGGCATGATTCTGCCATTATTGACTTGTAATCAAGTTCCTAAACTATTTGATTTGTCACAATCAAATCCCTAAACTCTTAACAAAATCTGACCTAGTCCCTGAAACTTTCAATTTCTTAAATTAAGTCCTTAATCTTCCAAAATTAACCTCAAACCTTTTTATTCTTCCAATTTAGCCCTAGGGCTATTAAATTAGCTTAAAATTTTATATAAAAATCAGAGATATTACTGATTAATTATAGCTATCTTCTAATGCATTAATTTATAATTATCTTTTTTTACAAAATATTAATTAATCACATCCATTAAATTTAACCAAATTAACTGTATAAGATTTGGCATAAATATTTTTACACTTTACTGGTGCCAATTGATCCTTTCTCTTAATATAATTTTGCTTATTCTTAAATTCTAATTTAACTTTTGATTTAATCAAAATAAAAAATTGTACAATAATAAAAAAAGCATGAAAATTCTATTAGATAAATTGTAATATAAATTAAAAATGTTTAGAGAGGAATAGAATGGTTAGGGTTTTTATTTATTAAGGATAAGATGAAAATTCAATTTTATATAGGAGGTATGCTTGTGTAATAATATTTAGAAATATTTACAAAATATACTATTATTTACAAGAAATAAAATTTTAAGTACTTTTACTTCAATTATATTTTAGTTAAAAATTAGACAAAAATAAATTAGAAGCAGACATCCAAAACATTTAAAAGTACTATTTTTCAATTAAAAAGTGAAAACTACTAATAAAAAAAAATCCGTGCACATAGTGGCATTGTTGACAAATGAATGGCATCCAAAAGCCATATAAATATCTTATATTTTTATTAAAAATGAAAAATAATTTCTTAATATAAAGAATTTATAATACATAAATAATGTCTCTTTGTATCAAGTGATAACTCTTTTGAAATTATTTAATTATTTCATAAAATAAAAAATAATTTATCTGCTAACTTAAAAATATAGAAACTTTATTTGAGTATTTCAACAAATATATATATATATATATGATATATTATAAAAAAATGAAAAATATTTACCGAAGCTAATAAAATTATTAAAGTTGATTGTTTGTTTTAAGACTAATTTTTATTGAAATAAATAATTTCTATGGTTTATAATAATGAAAATCAATAATTTAAAGAGTTATTTATAATTTCACAACTTTAACTATAAAAAAAAAAGAAAAAAAAAAAAGAGATGATTGCTTTCTTATTTCACTTTTTCCTTAAAACCCAATGCTCGCTGCCACCGCTTTCTAAGTGGTTGCACCTCGATTGAACCCATACGAGTTCTGAAACATGCCAAGATGGAGGATGTCAAAAGTTGCTGTTTTTTCCATAAGCAAGCGAATGACAGTTAAAATTTTCAAAAGAGGTACTCATCTTCGCTCTTCTACAAACCCATGGATTCATTGTAATCATCGAAACACTGGTCGAGTGACACGATTGACGCCTAAATTAAGACCTCATGATCTTCAAGATGCCTTATATCTATTCAATCCGATGCTCCTGTCGCGTCCTCTGCCCTCCATTTTTCTATTCACCCAGTTGTTAGGAGCCATTCAGAGAATGGGTTATTATGAGACAACTCTTTCTCTGGTTGAGAAATTGGAATCCCTTGATGTCCAGCTCATGTTTCTATAATGAGCATAAAAATTAATCGTTACTGCCGCTTGAATCAAGTGGATTTGGGATTTTCTATTTTGGGTGGCCTTTTCAAAAGTGGTTATTCACCTTCTTTTGTGACTTTCGGATAAATGGACTTGTCTTGGAGGATAGAATATCCGAAGCCATTGAGCTTTTTAAGAAGTTGGTAAAAAGTAGAGAGATCATACCTGACGCTTTTACTTATGGAATCATTATCAGTGGGCTTTGCCGAGCAGGGAACACTGACAGGGCTATTAGGTTGTTGAGACTGATGGAGGAAACAAGTTGTAGACCTGACACAGTTATATATAGCACAATGATCAATAATCTTTGTAAAGATGGGAAGGTATATGAAGCTTGGAAGCTCTTTTCGGAAATGAAAGAAAAAGATATTTGTCCAAATGTTATCACTTCTTTGCTTCATGGTCTTTGTTGTTTAAGTGACCTAAATAGAGTTGAATGGATCTTAGGTGAAATGTTGAATCTTGCTGTTTCTCTAGATGTTGTCACATTCAATGTGCTAGTGGATGCCTTTTTCAAGGAAGTGAAGATAAAATATGCAGAGTATACCCAAAATCATGATTCAAAGAGGTGTCTCTCCAAATGTCATGACATACAATTCGCTAATGGATGGATATTGCTTGCAAGGTCAAATTGATGAAGCAATACAAGTACTAAACACCATGGTGGATGAGGGCCTTGAGCCTAGTGTTTATACCTATAACATCCTGATCAAGGGTTATTGCAAGAAGATGAACATTGACAATGCCATATGTCTCCTGCGAGACATGCCCAAGAAAGGGTTGAAACCTGATATTATAACCTTTAACACCATCATACAAGGGTATGTTTCAGGAAGGTAGATGTGTTGAGGCACAAAAACTTTTTCATGAGGTGCAAACTTTTGGCCAAATTCAAAACATTTATGTTAGAATTTCCTAATATTTTTGGGCTACTATTAATTGATTTTTGTAGTCTATAAAAATCTAGTTGAATGGATTGTCTGATATCCGAAGAATCCATTTATTTAAGTACGTGATCCAATGGATTGGGAATCACCCTGATTTGGGCTTGTGCTCAATTAGTAAGTGTGATGTACCCTAAATCTTCTAAGATTTTGTGATAGACAGAATCTAGATCATTATTCTATAAATAAGGCATGATCCCCATTTCACTATGTATCATTTCAGATTGTTTACTGTTCCATCGAGGTAACAGTTGCAAGAAGTAGAGTTGCTCTGGAAGATCATGCTCATGCTGCATTGGGTTACACATTCATATTCATTGCTCCTATACGGTAAGTCAATGACTTCGAGAGGTACATTGTCTTACTTTACTATTGTTGGGTGTTCTTTATTCTAGTATAAAGTGTCCTATAAATCCTTACATGTGGTATCAGAGCCTATTTATACTAGATTTAGAACCCAAAACTTGTATTCTTTTATTTCTCGTCATGCAAGAATGAATCTAAAAGTATCCTCTTAGAAATTATTGTTCATGATCTAATTAAAAAAAAAAAACTCTGCCGTCCTCTCAAGGGCTATTGTTCATACTCGTGGATTCTTTTATTTGTGACATATATGTATATGCAAATCTATGATATTTTTCTTGTTTAAAACATGAGTATGTGTATGTGTGTGTGTATATATATGTATCGTACATACACACGCAATATGCTTTTGAGTAACTGAGGCAAAATCAATTGATTTTATACCCATTTATGTGATTCAATCTATATTTAGTGATATATATACACACACATATATATATGTGCGTATTACATGTTTAAATGGTTTATAAGTCAAATATGTGGAGTTTAAAGCTTGTTTAATATACATATTCATATACATACTGTGTCTTTGGATTGGACATCGGCGATCAGGCTCCTGATTCGGGAGAGCTGGTCATCGACATCTATTCCCCGACGGTTTTCTCGACTGAAAGGTACTCATTGGCTGACCGCATGGGTGGCCGAAATTGGAGAAGACGATCTGATGATTGGGGCTTTCCTTTGTGAATCGATCGATCGGATCCTCAACAATGTAAAATGAGAATCAATTGGGCCAGTCGATTGCTAGGCGATGACCACTTGGTGGTCGTCTGTGCAAGCCGACCTCGGCAGATGAATAGGTGACTAGGATGCTGGTTCTTTAGTGGCTAGATAGGCTCAGGAAGCTAGGGTTTCGAGGATGAAGACGACTAAAAAAAATAAAAATAAAAATAAAAAAAGGGGAAAAGGGAACAGGTCTGTTCTGGGTTATTTCGACCCGAATCGACCCGCAACCGAGATCCAACCCGCCACCTGAGATTCGACCCGAGAACATGATCCGCAAAACTAGCTAATCTAACTAGAACCAGCTGCTGGGTTAACTCACTGTAACTCGCAATGCTGACTCGCCCTGCTAAATCTATTGGGTTGACTCCAAGTTGACCTAATTGAATAAAATAATAAAATAATAAAATAAAATTATACCTAAAATAATTTATTTTATTTGTTTTATTTTAGGAACCTTTGTTAATTAATGTTATTGCCTCAGTTTATATGCAAATATCTTGGTATACATGTTATTATCTAGAAAAGCGTGCCAAAATTAATATTTGTTTAAAAAATTTTATATATATCTTTATGGGATATATGAGAAAATTGTGAATTGATAAGAAAATGTAAGTTTGGGCAATTGTTTATCCCTGTCTTGGAGCTTTGTCAATTGAGTAAATGTGTACTGCCACAGTGGTCCATTTGCAAAATTGATAGGGTTACCTGTTTGGGATGTTGTGTCATTTGAATTGATTCATGTTTTGATGTACCCACAGGTGATCAGCTCACTAATTAATTCAAATTGACATATATTTGTTGAAATGCTTTTTTGACAGTAAGAATCTTTCTACCCACAGGTGTTGGTATTTTTTGTAATTGTTGTTTGGTGTAATACATTCTCCACCCACAGGGGAGTTTGTGTTACATGTTTCACATTTCTGTATGCTTATAGATTGCCCATGTTACTAACGATTTTCTTGTTATTTTCAGTTCCAATGACTTTCTGTCTCAGTAATAATATTAATCAAATTAAGATTCTCACTAGGAATAATTACAAAAGATGGAAGAGGACATTGAATTGGCACTTACTTTAATAGACCTTGAAACAGCAATCAAAGATGATCAACCTGTACTCACTTATAGGAGCACTGATGAACAGAAAGCACGCTACGAGAAATGGAAAAAGGTCAATTGCAAGGCCTTAATGCTTATCAAGAGATCTATCGATGAGGCAGTTGTAAAGGCAATTCCAGACTCAACAAATGATAAAACTTTCTTTGAATCTATTGGGAAGAGGTATGCAGTATCTGGCAAAGTCGAAGCAAGTCAGTTAATGGAAAGTCTTATTCACATAAAATATGATGGGGTAGGGGGTGTTAGACAACATATATTGAAAATGGAAACTATAGCCAATAAACTCAGTGACCTCAAATGCCCTTTGCCTAATACCTTCCTTATTCACCATGCATTGAGTTCCTTACCCTCCAAATTTGATACCTTGAAAACTTTCTACACTATCCAAAAGGAGGAGTGGGATTTGAATACCTTGATTTCTGTCTGTGCCCAAGAGGAGGAAAGCTTGAACAATGTTGTTCCTGAAAGTGTGAATTTATTCTCTCAAGGTAACCATAAAAAAATCTTTTAAGAAAAAGGGAAATAAATTCCAGGGAAACAAAAGTTCCAATAATAAAAGGTCTAGTCCGTCTCACGAAGCCCATGGTCCAAAACCTGATCTTCAAAAGAAAGAATTAAAGTGTTGATTTTGCAAGAAAGTAGGACACAAGAAGTCAAATTGTTATGCCTTTAAGACCTACATGGAGAATAAAAACAAAGGTAAGTCACTTACTTTCGTTTGTTATGAATCTAGTTTAATAGATGTTCCCTTAAATTCTTGGTGGATTGATTTTGGGGCATCCATTCATGTTACTAATTCATTGCAGGGGTTCAAGAGCAAACGAAAGCCAAGCGATGCTAATATTAACCTGATCGTAAGAAATGGGAATAAAGTTGATGTCAAATTCATAGGAACCGTAGAATTGAAATTAGATTCAGGATTTATCTTGCATTTAAAAGACATTGTTTACGTACCATCCATGAGACAGAATTTGATTTCTTTATCAAAACTTGATGATTGTGGGTTTTCATTTAATTTTAGTAAAGGATTTTGTTTTCTATCATATGATTCTCAAGTTGTTGGTAAAGCAGTTAAGTTAGATGGTTTATATCGTATAAATCTTGATTTTAATGTTTTCAATTCTATGCATGTTCAAATTGTTGGAACCAAAAGGGCTTTGATCAAAGAAAACTCTTTTTCTTTATGGCATAGGCGTCTAGGTCATATTTCCCAGGAAAGAATTGATAGGTTAGTAAAAGATAATATTCTACCCTCTCTTAATTCTGCAAATCTTAAGGATTGTGTAGGATGTATCCGAGAGAAACTGACCAGGTCAAATAGGAAAGGTTCCACAGGTAGTAAAGAGCTTTTGGAAATAATTCACACTGACATATGTGGTCCACTAAAACCAACACTTTGTGGGAATAAATATTTTATAACCTTTATTGATGACTTTTCCCGCTTTGGCTATGTCTACCTGATTAATGATAAATCTCTGTCTTTGGAAAAATTCAAAATTTTTAAAACTGAGATAGAAAACCAGAGCGGTAAAAGAATAAAGATTGTAAGGTCAGACTGGGGTGGTGAATACTATGGTCGACATGGTGAGACTGGACAGCTCTTGGGACCTTTTGCAAAATATCTTGGGAATTGTGAAATTGTTTCCCAATTAACTATGCCAAGGACTCCCGAGCAAAATGGGGTGGCTAAGAGAAGAAATCGCACCTTGATGGATATGGTAAGGTCAATGATGAGTCAAGCTAAATTGCCTGAATACCTTTGGGGTGAAGCCCTTAAAACAATCATGTATATCCTAAATAGAGTTCCCTCCAAATCTATTCCCAAAACACCTTTTGAACTCTTTAAGGGATGGAAACCTAGCCTTAACCATTTTCGTGTATGGGGTTGTGTTGTTGAGGTAAAAATCTATGACCCTACTATCTCCAAATTGAGCCCTAGAACCACCAGGTGTTACTTTGGTGGTTATCCTGCAAATGCTAAAGGCTACAGATTCTACTATCCTTCTCGTGGAACAAAGATAGTTGAGGCGATCATTGCTAAATTTCTGGAAAATGATCTGGAAGGTTCAGATATCTCAAAAAATGTGGGTTCTAATAATGAGCAGTTTATTGTTCCAGTCTCTATTGTGCAAGAAAGGATCATATATCAACCAACTAATAGGGTGATTGAAGAGCCTGAACAGGATATTTTAAATGAGCCACCACCACCAGCTCCTGAGCAATCCATTGAGATTCCACTTCCTAGATGCTCACAAAGAGAAAGGAGACCAGTTAATCGTAATGATTACTATACTTTCCTTGGAGAATCAGACTTCAACATTGGGAGCTTACCAGATCCAAAAAATTATGGTGAGGCAATTTCAAGTGTTATGTTAGATAAATGGATTGAAGCTATGCATAATGAAATACTTTCTGTGAAACATAATGATGTGTGAGAGATTGTTGAAGCTCCTACCAGTTGTAAGCCCATTGGATGTAAATGGGTATTCAAAACCAAGAAAGATTCCAAGGGTGATGTGGAACGGTTCAAAGCAAGACTTGTAACTAATGTTTTCACACAGAAAGAAGGTATTGATTACAAGGAAACCTTTTCTCCAGTATCCTCTAAAGACTCCTTTAGAATCATTATGGCCTTAGTGACACATTATGATTTGGAATTGCATCAGATGGATGTGAAAACAGCCTTTTTAAATGGGATCTTTATGAGGAGGTTTATATGTAGCAGCCAGAAGGTTTCATAAAGAAAGGTAAAGAACACTTGGTGTAAGTCGAAGAAATCTATTTATGGTTTGAAACAAGCCTCTAGGCAGTGGTATATTAAATTTGATGAAGTTGTTTCTTCCATGGGATTTGTGGAGAATAAGGTAGATCAGTGCATATATCTCAAGGTCAGTGGGAGTAAGTTTATTATTCTTGTTCTTTAGATGATATTCTACTTGCTAGTAATATCAGTGGCTTACTTATTGAGACCAAGAATATGTTATCTACATCTTTTGATATAAAAGACCTTGGGGAAGCTTCTTTTGTATTAGGTATAGAGATCCACAAAGACGAGCGTCGAAAACTTTTGGGTCTGTCTCAACAAGCTTATATTGATCGAGTGCTTAAACTATTTAATATTAAAAATTGCAAGGGTGGTGATGTTCCTATCGTCAAAAGAGACAAATTAAGTAAGAATCAATGCTCTAAGAATAAAATTGAAAGGAGCTCTATGCAGAATATTCCTTATGCTAATGCCGTGGATAGTCTCATATATGCACAAGTGTGCACAAGACCTGATTTGTCTTATACTGTTAGTGTATTGGGCAGATTTTTGTCTAACCCGTGACATGCTTACTAGGTGGCTGCTAAGAAAGTCATGAGATACTTGCAGAAGACAAAAGAATATATGCTTGTTTATAGGAATGTGGATGACTTAAATGTGATAAGATATTCAGATTCTGACTTTGTTGGATGTCCTGATGATGATAAATCCACTTCTTGATATATTTTTAAGTTAGCTAGAGGAGTTGTATCCTGGAAGAGTGTGAAACAAACTCTAATTGCTTCTTCCACCATGCAAGCTGAGTTTGTTGCATGTTATGGGGCTGCGTCACATGCTGTATGGATGAGAAATTTCATTTCTGCACTTGGTATGGTTGACTCTATTTCGAGACCATTGAAGATTTATTGTGACAACAGTTCTGCTGTTTTTCTTACTAAGAACAACATAATGACTTCTGCTTCGAAGCGCATTAGAATTAAGTTTTTAGTTGTTAGAAAGATGGTTGAGAATGGAAAAATTCTTATTGAGCATATTTCGACTGAAAAAATGCTTGTTGACCCATTAACTAAAGGACTTAGGCCGATAGTATTTATAAAACATGTTTGAGAATATGGGTATTGTAAAGTCTTTTGATGTATTTGGTTAGTGGGAGTCTTTATTGTCTTGATTTGACTCTGATATAATGAATATATGCGCATATTTGTTTGTTCTTTTATATCATTACTGATATGATGTTTGTTTTGCAGACTATATCATTGTATTTATATCTTGAGATGTATTTATTTCCTTTGTGGAAATGGTGTTTCATGAGAAACATGTTGTGATCTCCTTGGGGAGATTGGTTATGTTTTCTTACGAAGACACAATGTGGATCTGTACATAGTAGCATGAAAAGTATCACAAAATTTTGCTATAATGTGTATTTTGCACACTTGTATTGTAATCATGCTAATAAAAATCATTGGTTAAGTGATCATTTGGTGAGTTGGACTGTTAGTAGTCTATCTTTATCTATGGTTCTTAACTGATTATTTTATTAGATTGTGATTATGTTTTGTGTGATTGTTATCAGACTGTTTTCTAGTGGCCACTGTTGTTCAACCAGAGAGTCATTTTCAAAATAATTTTCAAATTGTTTAAAATCCAATTAATATTGCCCAAGTGGGAGAATGTTAGAATTTCCTAATATTTTTGGGCTACTATTAATTGATTTTTGTATTCTATAAAAATCTGGTTGAATGGATTGTCTAATATCCCTAGAATTCATTTATTTAAGTAAGAGATCCAATGGATTGGGAATCATCCTGATTTGGGCTTGTGCTCAATTAGTAAGTGTGATATACCCTAAATCTCCTAAGATTTTGTGATTGACAGAATGTAGGTCATTATTCTATAAATAGGACATGATCTCCATTCCACTCTGTATCACTTCAGACTATTTATTGTTCCATCGAGGTAACAGTTATAAGAAGTAGAATTGGTCTAGAAGATCGTGCTCGTGCTGCATTGGGTTACACATTCATATTCATTGCTCCTATACAGTTAGTCAATGACTTCGAGAGGTACATTGTCTTACTTTACTATTGTTGGGTGTTCTTTATTCTAGTATAAAGTGTCCTATAAATCCTTACAATTTATACTTACAACATCATGTTGCATGGGCTGATAAAAAATGGCCATATGGCTGAAGCATTGTCATTATTTCACATAATAAAGCACAAGGGGATGCATATTGATATTAGTACATACTTACAACATCCTAATTGATGGATTTTGCAAGTATGGAAAACGTGAAGCTGCACGGGATCTTTTCAATGACCTTTCTTCAAAGGGATTACTTCTTGATGTTTGGATGTACAATATAATGATATTTGGGCTTTGTGAAATGGCTTGATCAATGAAGCTGAGGAGTTGTTCTTGAAAATGAAGAAGAATGGTTGTTTGCCAAATGAGGTTACTTATAATACTATTGTTGGATGGTTTATTGAAAGTGAGAAAAACCATGAGGTATTGAAACTACTTGACTAAATGATTGCAAGAGGTTTTTCACCACAAAACTATACTTTTTCCTTGGTTGTAAGTCTGATCTGGACAGTTGTTGTGGAGTTATCTTACTGTAGTGTTCATTGCTTATTATGGTATGAACTGATTTCTTTCTTTTTGCTTATGATGATACTAACTATTTCCATTGATTTTCTTTTTTGCTTAAAAGAAATGAGTCATCGTTGTATAATGTATGTGCATTCTATATATATTTTTTATGAAGGAAAATCATTGGCTTGGTTGAAGGCTGTGAAGTTTACCTGTTCAATGTGGAGGGTTAGCTTTTAAAAGATTTGGATAATCTTAGCTTAATGTAGAGATTAAAACTTGTCCATGTAGTTGGTTGCTGGTAGTCAATCTTTATAGTCTCAATTTTTGAAACTTTTTATTATTGTACCAAATTTCTTTTAACTCTTCCTTGAAAGGGAACCGAATCGTAGCTTGGAAACTCTTCAAAATTTATCAATACCCCTATTGTTTGGGTAGAAATTTTTATAGATTTGGCAAATAAAGCCTATTCGGTCTTATCTTATCACTTATGGGTTCATTACCTGGTTGATAGGCTTACTGGTTTTGGTCCTAATTTGGGCTAAGTCATGAAGAAAACCAGGTGTATTGAAGTGCAATGGAGCTATACCTCTTCCCTTGAATTCAGAACCAAGATAAAACTAGTATGGAGGTACTCATGGAATTGGCAATTTAATGTATAATCTACTCTTTTGCTATTATGTGCTGCTGGTGAATTGTCTTCCTAGCAGTGTAGTGCCATTAAGTTTCATGGAAGTTTTGTAATTTTCTTCAATATCAGGTTTCTTATGTGGCTTATCATTCATGACATGTTTCCAAATACAATTAGTCAGTAGAAATGTTATATCCAGTCTGCCTCTGACTTCATTGTTAACCTTCTTCCCCAGTTGAAACCACCTGATTTTGACTACAGTTAAGAAGTAACCAAGTAACAATGTTGTGGAAATTCCATAATTATGTGGAGGAAAGGGCTAAAAACCGCTCATTTCACACTACTTACACTATTTCTTGCTGAAAGTTTTCCACTGGTTCTCATATGCAGCGTTATTGTTGGTTTGGCATAATTTAGGAGCTTAGAGACACTCTCCCTTACTTCTTTACTCTTACATTTTATTGTTTATGTGTAATGCCAAAGATAAACTATAGGTGCTCTATTGCTAATGTGCAGTTATTAACTTCTTCCACAGGGTTGAGCATAATAGTATATCATATACACAAGTATGCCTACATTAGGAGTACACAATTATTTCCTTTGTCTTCCTTTTCAGTTTGAGTCCTTATATCCATTCATGTTTTGTTGATTTCAAGTTCTGTAAGTTTTCTAAGCATTTGATATGTGAAATTTAAGAAACAGTGCATCCTAGAATGTTGAAATAGACCATGCCTGGACCAAGAACAGAGCATAGTGTTGCCAATTAGTCAGCTAAAGGAAGTCATACTTGAAAGAATTGGTTATTGAACAAGAAAACCCAAAGAATAGTATGCAGAATGGGACATAGCAGCACTACAGCATGAGATGTGGTTGAAATCCCATGACCAAATAGATGTGAAAGTATCAATATTTGTGAATTAGTTCTTTTCTCTGAGTAGTTTCTATATTACCAGTTGCTGACACAACAGTGAAGGAAAAAATATGGTAGAAATTACAAACTATAAGAGGTTATAGCATGCACAGAACATAAATTCAAGCCCTATCATGTTTCAGTTCCTAGTCCCTCCAGTTACACAATTGGTAAAAACCCCTGTTGCCATGGGACTTAAAGATTAAACAACTATAATTTTATTCTAATTATTTTTAACCACTGGCTGCTCTTCAGCATCTGTCATAATTCTTCGTACAAATGGTACCGAGTAAATTTACTTTTTTTGAAAAGAGAACAAGAAAATTGCATTCTAATATAGAGGCAAGCCCCAACCCATTTGCTGAGACATCTTCTGCTATTCTTTTTCTTTTTTTGGTAGCTCATCTTCTGCTATTCTAAATCTTTATATTTTAGTCTCCAGTGGTGCTAGGCAAATGGGTTGGGGCTCCTGGTGGATGCATATAAGCAGGCGCCGGGCTGTTGGTGTTGAAGGTTCTAGGAGTGGGTTTTTGGTGGCTTTGCTAGTTTTTGGGTAAACACTTGAGCATTGGTGGGGCATTCGCTTAGATGTTATGGTTTGATCTAATTTTTGGATTCAACAAAGTGTAAAGTCAATTCAAGGCCTATTTGGAATTTTTTAACAAAAGATTTGCTTTTTCTTTAAGAAATTTTTGGTCCAAAATAGACCTTTTATGTAAACTTGTTGATAAACTTGGAAGTGGAAAAAAATAAGTTTTCTACATTTTTTAGAAGCTGTTAGAAAAACTTCTAAAATTTGCTTATGTCTCATTCAATATTAAAATGACAATTTTATCCTTGCCATGTTTCACACAACTTCTTTTACTCCCAGCATTTGATGCCCTTTGAATTGAGATTCTAACCACCAGTGTTTGGCATTTGGCGAGGTCATGGAGTATGCCAAAAGCCCCAACGCTCGACACCATCTTCCATCTCCTCTCTATGCCTTATGGACTAGTAACGAAGCATAATCAATGAGATCATCGAGTAGACCAGAAGCCCCAATGCTTGACAACTTCTTCCATCTCCCCCTGATGCCCTTTGGAATGCTGATGAAGCAAAATCAACGAGATCGTTGATGAGACCAGAAACCTCAATGCACAATGCTCTCTTCCCTCTCCTCTCAACACCCCCTAGCAAAATTGGGGGGATTGTTACCCAAACTAGAAGCTCAATGCCTGAGATGGTCGACCAGACCGGAAGCCCCAATGATAACTAGACGCCATCTTTCCTCTCCTTCTGATGCCATTTTCCCTCTGGAGCACTAACTAGCTCCAGAAGCCCCAAGCACCAGCACTGTAATCTTCTTCTTCCTCCCCAACTCAAAGACTCTACTCTTCTATATTTTTATCTAGACAGCTGAAAAATACAAAATAACTCTTACTTCTATAAAATCACTTTTGAAAACAACCCATAGGCTGTAAAAAAATCCTTAGTTCTAAATTACAATTTTAGAAATTTAATCCCTGAATTTTTCAATACTTAAATCTTCAAATTTTAAAATCTCCAAATCCAATTTTAAAATGCTTGGGATGTAATTTTTTTGTACCAAATATTTTAGCTCTCTTTTTACACGTCATAAACTTATGAAGGCACGTAAAACTTAAAATTGAGAACAAGAAAACTTGTCCCATTTCACCATATATATAGGTGTTGTTCCTAGTAAGGCCATGAGAGCCTTGATTACTTGATTAGATTTTCTTTTCAAGAACTTGCACTTACGAAGTAACACTCTAAGAAATGGTGCAACGCGTGTTGATACACAAAATAAGAACTAAACCCACTAAGTATAATATGTTATAGTTTCTTTTAAATCTTACAAAATCTTAATCTCAATGGATTTACAAACAGGATAAGCGTAATACCTTCACTAAATCACCCAAATTGACCCATTTTAATAAAATCTACCAATAATAGAAATCCACTCTATGGAAATTAATAGAACAATTCCAACATGATATACATGCAATCCAAATCTATTTTAGGCTTTTGAGGTTAAAATATTGGGCAAAATACATTTTAACACTAGTTAATAGAAAGAAAGAGAAAAAGTTATTTTCGTACCTCAACTTTCATTTAAATTGTAAAACTGTCCATCCTAATTTTATCAAAAATATATCTTCATTAAAAAATTAAAAGGAAAAATTAAAAGTTTGTATTATTAGAGAACAAAAAGACAAAAAAAAAGACTTGAATATGATTTTTCTCTATTCTACTTTATTCAACATTCTCTCCATTTTTTCTATATCTATACTCATTTTTTCATAATTTTATTCATAAATTCTAACTCAAATGTGCCAAATTTTCTTCTAATTTTTTTGGGCAAATATAATCCACGACATTGTATGTTTTAAATATTGAATCACAATTAGCTTCCAATTTGATTATTTATCTTTTAAATAGTATTTATTTATTTTTGTTGGAGAATAAGATCATAGAAAACAGAAAAAAAAAGAAAATTTTAAATATTTGTACATTTGTATTATTTTTAAATTTGTTCAATTTATTGCTTTGCTTTCATTATTGAGTGAAAATGATAATATGATTTTTTAAAAAAAAAATTCTTAAATAAATAGAGCATAATTTCTAAAAGTTATACTAAGAATAATTTTTAAAATTAATGCCAAACATTGTTATTTTTGAAAATATAAAATAATTTTATATAACAAATACAAACATCTTATCATTCTCTATTTAAACAAATTTATTTTCTTAACATACAAATATGTAATTTTATATCGTCAACATGCAAAGAAAATAACACAGTTAATCAAACTCTAATTTATCACTGGATATACCCATTGCCCAATCACCTCATGCCTCCCATCATCTAACGCATTCTACAGCTTAATAATTATGTCTAATAACTATTTATTTTTTACTATCATAAAATAAAAGATAAATAAAATATATAATTGACATTGAAAATAATTTAAAATATCTAATGAATATCGCATAAGTAATAATGCACTCTCATATCTACAGAGAAAAATCATATTTGAATATTTGAAAACACAATTTTGAGTGGGAATAGCCATAGTACCTAAGTAGAATTAGTCCCAAACCTTAAAACGAATGAATATATTGTAAAAATAAAAAACAATAAATTTAAAATAGTTGGAATTTAAATAAAATTATTTAGAAAAATTATGAAATATAAAAATTTAAAATAAAAAGAGTGAAATAAAAATGTTTAATTATATAAAAAAATTTAAAATATAAAAAATTAAATATTTTGTTAAAAATTATTCTTTCCAACTTTTCTCTCTGTCTTGGAACTTCGGAATTATACATCATATCCTCTCCATCTTCAAGCTAATAGAGAAGACAGAGGGCACGTTGGATAGAGTAGAAATAGTGAAAAATGGTATCCAAGTCATTTTTTTCCAATCAAATGATATAAACTTCCAATTTTGTCCCTTAGTTCTATGGTGAATGGGTATTTTTAATAATAATCAGGGTATCAATTGTCAAAATTATAATGTTGAAGTGTAAAATACTAAAAAATCCAATCTTTGGGCCGCAGTCTACCAAAAACTTTAGAAATAATTGAAAACAAATAGTGAGGAACACCAATCATTTTAAATTTGGAAAGCTCCAATTTAGGGTAAAAATCAAGGGACTTAGTCTAGCCAAACTTTTCCACTATAATAAATATAGTAGGTATATCAGTTCACACATACACTTCTTTGGATCAATAACCAATCCAATAAACTATTTAAGTTTAATTATAAATGGCAATACAAAACCAAACAAACAACTTTTTTGGAACAACTAAAGAAAACTAGAAATTGCATTGGAATTTAGAATCCTATTCGTCGGCGGCAACTGAATGAAGAAAATTGTAGTTTTCTTTCTAGAATTATCGGCCCCACATTCTTCTGTTTGCCACTTCTCCACATAGTGGTATGTGGAGTAAAGCCCAAGTAATTAATGCTTCCATGGCTTCTTCTCGCAGATGTATACTAGTTTGTGGAGTAAAGCTTAAGTTGGTTTGCCGTCCAAGTTTGCTTGCCATCCAGGTTTACTTCCTGCCCTTGTCTGCTTGCCGCCCAAGTTTGCTTGTTGCCATTGACGGAGCAGTGTCCTTAAGGGGGTTGTAACATAATTATCATATAAAATAAAAATTTCCCTCCCATGAAAAAAGTTTTGCTCCTGCGTATTTGTATATATACCACACTCAAAGACTTGGTATGAAAAAAAAATAGATAGTCATAATTAAGGTTGAAATAAATCCAGAATTGATGAGCTATTAATGGTCTAAAATAAAAGAAGAATAATGTTGAAAAATTCTTTTAAAATAATAGCAGATTTTAGGGACTAAGATGTAAAATATTATAACCAATGTATTGTTCACTTCTTCTGCACATGACCGATTATTTACGTCTAAAGAAGTAAGTTTTTATTCTATAATTTAAAATAAGCAGGCATGAAAGTAAAACATAATATATAATTATAATTTATTAAATTATTTTTTATGTTGTTTACTTTTATATTTTTGTCCTATCATACTTGGGAGGTGTTTGCAAATACTTGTGAAAAAATCAGAAGTGAGTATTTTAAGTAAAAGTGAGTAAAATAAATTATAATTAGAAATAATGGATGTTTGCAAAATAAGTAAAAAAAACTTTCGAAATCAGTAAAATAGTATTTTGAAGATAATTTTGTAAAGTGATTGTGAAAAACTTTTGAAATAAAAAGATTATCTACCCTACATACAATTGTTTTATTTTATTTTTTCCCATTATTTACAATATTTCTTTTTTTTTTTTCTCTCATCTCTCATCTCTCTCTCCCTTTCTTTCCCCTACTCCTCGGTCAGTGGCCACTACAATGGTCAGGAACTTGTTGCCCACTAGGATCGAAGTCCCCTCCCTGTCAACAGCCCCTCCTAACAAATCAGGTGCCCAGCAACATCAATTGACAACGGCGATCAACGATGTGGCCCCTCCCCATCAACATCCCCTCCTCATCGCTACCCCCCCTTCCCTGTCGCTGCACACGGCGATAGATGTCATTGCACACAGCAGTAGCCCCCCTCCCCGTCGACAACCCTCAGTGACACCCTCCCTCCTGCGACACCACCCCTCTCCAGCTTTCATGGGTAAGGTTGAAGATAATAAAAAAAATTAAAAGCAAAATGGTCAAAACAACTTTAGAACAGTTTAAAATTAATTACAAAAATACTGTTAAAAACTAGAAGCACCTTATCCCCTATTTAAAACTTTTTTACTATTTACACCTTAATTTAAATAAAAAAAAAATTAAAAATAATTTTATAATCATTCAAAATCACTTTTTAATAATTAAAAAGCCCATAAACTACAAACAACCTCCGTAAATTCTACGTCCATCAGTTTTTGTTTCCCAGGCCTTTTATTTTTATTTAATGCTCAAGGAAGGACTTGATGTGACAACATGGATACAAGGAAGTAACAAAAGACGCCAGCTAGTCAAGAAGTAATTTTCTTCTGTTTTCCATTGTCAACTTGGAGATGACAATAGAACTATTTTCTACACTTTCTTATGTAACCAATACTCCATTGACTTTTAGCTTTCTTGTCTCCTCGGCCCCCAAATTCCTCATTTTAAGTTGCAGAAATTAAGTAGGACAGAAAATCTTTTCCTCGATTGAACTCTTCTGAAATCCATCTGTTTGCATAATTATATTGTTAATTTAAGGCAGCTATCAATAAATTGTGATTAGCATTTAGCGGAAGCTTCGCGGTTCCATCTGAGGACTTCAGTGCCTTGCATGGTATTGGCTAGCTCCAAGTATTAATCAAAGGTCATTTTTTTTAACTCTTCCGTTCCTCTTCTTACCACATGGTCTAGAAATCGACTCTTAGATTTGTCATAATTAATTTAATTTCTTGCATATTATTCTCTTAACATGTTAATTGTCTGGGCCTTTCGGTCTTCCAAAGTTTTAGTTTTTCGGGTTCTTCATAGCTTATTCTAAAAATTTAACAGATCTTCTTCGTGGATTGTCTATTTCTTCTATCTCCACTAGATTAATATCGTTATTGGAGAAGGTATGATCTAACTTGAGGAACTTGAATCTAAAACATTTCCTTCCAGTTTGCAAAGAACCAATTAATTTCTCAGTCCTTATCCTAAGAGATGTCTTCAGCTTCACGTCTCTAGTGGGTTTATTAACTTTACTTCTTAAACTGATATATTTAGTTAGAGTTTCCTATTCAGCAAAATTTTCGGTTATAAAAGTTTTAGAACAGAGAATTAATTATAGTCTGAATCTAAAACATTTCCTCCCAGTTTGCAAAGAACCAATTAATCTCTCAGTCCTTATCCTAAGAGATGTCTTCAGCTTCACGTCTCCAGTGGGTTTATTAACTTTACTTCTTAAACTGATATATTTAGTTAGAGTTTCCTATTCAGCAAAATTTTCGGTTATAAAAGTTTTAGAACAAAGAATTAGTTATAGTTGTAGGAAATTGGCAAGGAATTTAGACAAAAATATTTAAAAAAAAGTGAGTTATTGAACAAACTAGAAGATTTAAGATTACTCTAAATTTTATTAAATCATATTATGCAATCAGAATACTTTATTCAAATATAACTCTATCTTTACCTTATTCAATTAACTTATCAAAACGAGTTCAAGATATATTATATTTGCAAATGTTCTAAAGACTAGACCATCAATTATAAAGGCCGTGTGATTTATAAAAAAGTTAGATAATAAAAACTAGCTTGCCTTGATACTTTCAATTACAAAGATAGTCTCAAACCATAAACTAACTTTTGGAAACCCTAAGGTTGATTGGAACATCTGGCCTGTGTCTAGTGCATAATTGATGTAGAATTAGTGGCTCAAAAATTTATAAATTGTTTGGACCACCAAAAACTAGTGCATAATTGATGTATAATTAGTGCTCAAAAGTTATAAATTGTTTGGACCACCTAAACTCAAACTAGCGGCTCACTAATTTTAAATATTTATATCTTTTAATCCGCTGAAAAGTTACATAACCCAAAAAATATAAACAAAAAATTCTTTAAAAAATCTACAGTAGTCCAATCATCTAAAAATCCTTGGATTAAATAATTGTCTCAAATTCTATTTTTAAATTAAAGTTCAGCATATTTTATATTTTATTATTCTTTTTTCATAATCTTTCAACTTTATATTTTAATTTAAAAAATTTTCTATTATAAATAAATATTGCGGTAAACATTCATTTAATCATTGGTCACTACTTTGAGTAAACCCTAGAGAGGATTAATTCTCTTATTATTTTTTATGGATTCCGATTGGTCACTACTTCCTTTACATCATTTTCTTCCTCCTTGGGTTTCGCCAGGCAATGACCTTGGGAATAATGGTCAATTGCCAGGTAAGGGACAAAATAGTAATCTGACTGAAGGGACTCATATTGGGGGACGGAGATTAAGTGAGTATTAGCTCATGAGGGAGGTTTAAGGGGAGCTTAAGCCGATGATTGGTAGGTTGGTAGACTAGATTTGAGGTATGAAGTTGCTAAATAAATTGTGATGGGAAATGATCGTGGACAAAGGTGGACTTCCACTTTGTGGAAATAGATTAAAGTGGACTGTCACTTTGTGAAAATAGATTTAAGGAAAGTGGGATATAAAGAATAAGATTTTAATAAAATATGTGAAACAATATCCATTACCGTGTTATAGAAAAGATCAAAATAAAAAAAAAAAAAGATGATTTGTAATTTTCAACTTTACGATATTAGCATATCGTGAATGTTAAGAATTAAAATAAATAAAGAGAAGACGTGTAAAAAAGAATAATGTATAACTAAATAAATATATTATTTAAAAAGAAAATAATACCTCATTAAATTAAATTATTCGATATTGATAAGCAACAAATATTTTAAATAAATTCATTTCACACGAGTCCCACCTCACCCCTTCCAAAGGGACTCAAGGCCAGGTCAAGTCTACTGTTAATCAAATTCTAAACTAAATTATTGATCCCTCCCTTATAATATTTAATAGTTATGTTGACCTAGTGGGGCAAAGCTGCAGAAAGGAATCGTGCTTTTGGATTCTAATCTAATATTTCTGCCTAAGCAGAGAATTAATTTAATTTAAGACTCAATTACGAAAATGAAATCTATTCTAAAATTTTAAAAATTTATGTTCTTTAAATTTTTTTAAATTTAAAAGAAAAATCATCATACCAAATATTTCTGAATTTTAAAAATTTGAAGTTCTTTTTTTAAACAAACAGAAATAAGATCCTGAATTTATTAAACGTGAAGTATTATCTTTACGAAGCAGTCGAGTGTTATATTATCTGTGCGGACAAGTCAGAAGAGTTTGATCAAGCTTCTTCTCAGCAAAAGTTTCGTCCTGGTTGGAAGAAGAAAATTAGAGCGCAGGAAAGGCCACCACTGCGGAAGCTGAGCTCTGAAAGCATCTGAAAAGGTTTTGCTCAGGACTGCACATGCCTTCTATTTAATTTCTTTTCATTATCCCTTTTTTATAAACAAATCTTTGTTTTACAATTACCATCTAATCAACCAAAAACTTTCAAGAAATTTTGTTTTTGCCCTCTTTTTCTTTTTTTAATTTTCTGCAATTCTTCTTTCTTTTTTCTTTCTATATATCAAGAAATTTGGGTTCCAATCGAAACATAATTTCTTGTAATTTACTACTGTTAGTTACTAACTGATGGGAAGCTTAAAAGAGTCCTTCATCATCTCTAAACCTTCGACTTCATGCTATATCTCGTGCTCTAGAACTTTGTCTTTGAAGAAATTCCCCACTTCGTAGGGATACAAATTACTGATTCAAACGCATTTACATTGTTGTTCTTGTGTTAATCAAATGTGTTTCCATATCATTTTTCTTCTATTTTTACAATGAAGAATGCTTTATTTTTCTTCAATTTTTTTAATTACCAGATTCTCTTGAAAAAAGAAGAAAATGCAAATGTAGCTTTAAAATAATTTTACAATTAAGTAAATAACTTGTTAAATAAATATTAAGGGAAAATTGTCTCTGGAGGCCTTGTTTGCCGCGGTTCAGTGCTCTTTAATGGCGTGGGAGGCCCTTCTTACGGCAGTTCTAGGTCTATTTTAAGGGCGGAGTGGCTCTGTATATCTAGTGGTTCTTGTTAGAAATCAAGACCTCCAGGTTAAGAAACTTAGCAACGAAAAATATTTCCTATTTAGCCATTTGAGAGGGGGCATCACAAGAATAAGGCAAACAGCCCACTTCTCTTGTGGCTGCAATTCAAAACTGAAGGAGGCTAACTAATTAGCTAGCAAGTGGATTTGCAAAGGAATAAAATAATTGGAGACGAAGATGGCCACCTAGCCGCTATTAATTAAGTAGATAGTTGCCAATAAAAGCTAGCCCATGAGAAGAAAATCAAATGAAGATTCATTAGCCACGCTGCTGATTGTTGCGTTCATTACAGATTAAGACTTGTTTGACCAAGTATAGCTGGGTGATGGAAGCCAATTATGGGGCTTGAAACATAATACTTGAAGAAAACCAACTGGCTCATTTAACAAAGCGGCTGGACATCTGAAGATAGAATAAGGAGGATGTCCAAGCCGCCTTATACCTTTATAAATGGAGGAGAAGTTTTTGCATTTCGGTGTGAAGTGAGTGAGGAACTTGAGAGAGAGCTGAAGCTTGTTAAGAGAGCCAGTCGCAGGTAGCTTAAAGAGAGAAAGAGAGGGAGAGAGAGAGAGAGAGAGAGAGAGAGAGAGAGAGAGGAAAAAAAAAGTAGTTAAATAGGAAAAAATTGTGAAAATATCTTGGAGAGCATTTTGTCACGTAAGATTTTGTAATACAATATATAAATAAATATATATAGAGAGAGAAAAAAAATATATTAAATGACACTAATATAAATATAAAATATATATATTAAATCTTAAATCGTTGAGTTGGTCAAATTTAATGAATAAAATTATAATTGTCTTCTAATTTATTGATTTATAATTATTTTTAAAAATATTAATTAATTTTATCTATTAATTTTGATTAAATCAAATATTTTTATTATACTAATATCAATTAATACTATATATATATATTATATTTATGATTGAGTTTGCTTGAGTTGTAGTTTTGTTGGGTCCATTTTTTGCTTTTGTCAGTTCTAGTAGTTATCTGCTTTTTGTGACCTTTTGTGCGAGTGTGTTGGCTTCTTTATAGATGGATTGGATGGTTCGGTTACTTTATTGTATAGTCTGCATGATTGCTGTTAATTCTTTTAAGACTATTACCAGAAATTGTAAATTGAGCTATGAAAATTCAAATATGTTTTTGGTTTGATTGACAAACTTTCAATAATTTCCTTGGATAGGATTTTGTTCTAACTTCATGAGATATGATGCCCATCATCACTGATTGCGTCTCCGTTTCTCTGGATCAAAAGCTGAACCAGATATCTCTTCTCACGAAAGTCGAATATTACATTCACAGAGTTTACGATCGACTACGAGAGCAAAATGAGAAGGCATATGAGCCAGAAATTGTGGCCATAGGCCCATACCATCAAGCCAAACCCAACCTACAAGCCATGCAAGATCACAAGCTCTGGTATCTCCACCTCCTCCTCAGGCGAAGAAGCGAGCCAAGCGTACATAGATACGTCACAGCCATGCGAGCGCTGCATGAAAGAGCACTAAGATGCTATGCGCAACCTACAAACCTCGAAGACGATGCCTTCGTCGAAATGATGCTTCTCGACAGTTGCTTCACCGTTGAGTTTACTACGCAAGTTCACAGTACCTTAAATGAGAGACTCGGAGGACCACCTATTCAAAATGGACTGGATCCACCCAAGCATATGGCCAGACTTAATGCTATTTGAAAACCAACTTCCGTACTTCGTCATAGCACAATTTTTTCAACATGACCAAAGTTTCAGACCCACGAGACAACCTCCCAAACATGGCTACCCTTTACTATTGTTATGTTAGGCACTGTTACGTCCGAAGCAAATCGCTCTTCCCCGAAGTTTTCCTCGAAGCTTCAGCTGCAATCCCAACCACAGCACCAAGCATCTTCTAGGCCTAATACACTCCGTCATTTGTTCATCTTTTCAAAATGCCTTGTCTCATGAAAGAAACAGGAAGAGATGGAGTTCATTCACTGTGCCACTGAGCCTCACGAGTCCGGTATCAAGTTTAGGAAGGCCAAGCACGACACGTCCTTTATTTGATATAAAGTTCGTGAATGGGACTCTGCTGATCCCATCATTCTCTGTGTAAGAAAAGGTGAAGTCAATTTTGAGAAACCTGATTACTACAAGGAAAATACTTATTTCATGCAATTTTTTTTGTGAAATTTCATCAAAAATTCCTAAAAATATAGTTTTCTACAAATTTTTGATACTAAAAAAATTTGCAAATAATCAACTCGTGGGTAATTATTTCTGTGAGATTTTTCAAATGTGTAAGAAATCTTCTGCGAACAAAATCTGCAAGTAATAGAAAAAAATGCATGAAACTTTTTTGAAACAATGGCAAAATAAATGAATTTTCTTGCGAATTTATCTGTAGTAAAAGTTGCAAGAATATTTCCTACAAATTTTTTCCAAGCAAAATTGGTAGGTGAATTTTGATTAAAATCCACAGAAAACAATTGGAAGGGAAATCGGCAAAAGACTTCCTGCAAGAAAATCTGCATGAAATAATTTGCAAAATAATTTCCAAAAAATGTTCAAAGATAAATCCGCAAGAAAAATTCTTACGAAAAAGCTTGTAGGAAAATTCGCAAGAAATGATTCACAAAAAATCCTTAAGAAAATTTGGAAGGAAAATCCGCAGGAACTATTTTACAAAAAAAATTCCAAAAGAGTTCAAAAGAAAATCCTCAAAAATGATTTGTTAAAAAATTCCTAAAAAAATTCGAAGAAAAATCCGCAAGAAATATTTTCACAAAAAAAATTTCCAAAGAAATTCCGAAAGAAAATTGGCAATCGATATTTTTGCAAAAAAATCCAAAAAAATATTTGCAAGAAAATCCACAAAAAGCTATATTATAAAAAAATTCTACAAGTAATTTTCATATAAAAATCCTTAAAAATATTATCCATAGAAAATTTTACAAAAAAGTCTTTTAACATCCTTTATTATTGGATGGATTCTACGACATTCCGCAAAAAATTCACGATTTACACGTTTATACTATTAAATTGTCCTAGAAATGACTTTTAACATTATATAAAATAAAAAGAATCCTTAAACAACTAAAGAAAATCAAAAATTAAATATAAAAATATTGTCATGTATGTCAAACTAATTAAAAGTTCACAATGTAAGTAACTAACAATAATTCACAGATAAAAATAACATAAAATTTCTAAATAATTGCTAGCAATCAATTGCTCCCTAATTGCCAGTCTCATCATCAACAAAATCTCATCAACAGAATCATTATCATCTAATTGAGAGAGAATGATGCATGAGAGGATCTGCTTGGAAGATTATCACCCCACTACATGGACAAATGTAAAAGCTTAATACCCTTCGACATTTGTGCATAACCAACTGTCTTTCTTTCCTTTCTTGTATCCTTCTGCAAGCTGATAATGAAGGATAAAAAGTGTGACAAAGAGCTATTTTTATCTTGTTAACAAATAAATCAATAATAAGCAAGCAGAGCTAGGTTGCTGTAGATTTGAAATAATTTTACACACACCTGTTTCATGCCAGTAAGTCAAGTTTTCAAAGATCCATGCTTCCAGCAAAGAGAGATTACCTAGGACAAGGATTACTATTTATGGTCTTTCACCTTAAAGAAAGAAAGGGAGAAAGAGAAAAATGTAAAGGAAATGCAAAATATTATTTCATAACATAGTGTGTTTCAACAATTGGGTGCTTGCTCAAATTCCTAGTCAAGTTTCAGATAAAAAAAACGCCCTGGTCTCCAAGCAAAATGAAATTAAAACCCATTGAACTAAGCAGCCTAGGCTTCCAAGTCCATTGATAAGAAACAATAGTAGTTACACCACTTGAAACTAATAAGTTAGTCAAGAGATATTTTCTTGATTTCTTTCTCCTGCTTTTTTCTTCTAGATTTTCCTCTTATATCAATTCAAAAGGGAACAAATTACTTTGTGATCCCTTCAAAGATCTGCTTTCTAAGAGTTAAGTATCACTGCTCCAATTTTTTAAGTCTAGCAATATCTATACCACTCTAGTCTACATGAATAGAGAATCCCTGCATTATTTTATAGAGATAACTTCAAAATATTGAAGTGAATTTTTGCACTAGCAGGGAGGAAAGAAAAAACAAGCAATTATTTTCTTGTCTAATTCACATAATCAACTATATTTCCGAAGAAGTTTTACTAAGAAAAGGATGTCTAATGTAGAGTCAGGTATTTGAATCCTCATCCCTATCCTTGGAAGTGAATTGCAATCATAATGAAACACCAGTGCATAAATGTTCCTTGACATATAACAATAACAATGTTAAGCTAATGATTACAACCAAAATACTTGAATTGGCCCACGAGGAGAAAGAAGAACTTCAAGGAACGCATTCCATTAATAAAGAAATCCAAAAACAATAAAGAAAATTTCTTTTTGACGATTAAGATTTGTTCAATTGCAAAGACATTTTTCTTTGGACCATTGGGACCACATGGGCTTCCATATCAACCTGCTAAAGAAGGGAATCTCAAATTTAATCATTATAATCATTATAATCAATTGTTTGATATGCCGACTTCTGTCAAGTGGTTTGCAGATTAAATAATGGGTCCTTCACTAATGCAACGAGATAAAGTCAAGTTTATTGTTATAATCAATGCTCCAAACTCTAATTTGCAAAAATCTCATCCAACACGGCCTCCAATTTAACAGAAATCCATTTCTCTAAACATTTATCTGCAATGATTTTCTATTATCATATTCATAATTAGAACATTGCCATGGCTTTATTCTTGCATGTGTGTTTATACTGAGAACACCAGTAAAGCCAAAGAAACACAGTTATATTCAGAAGCATTTGTGATGATTTTTCACATCAAATAATACACAACTAATATAATGACATCAAGATGTGAAAGGAAATTAAACCTTTTTTTTGTGGGACAAAATATAGGACCATTATCCACAAGAAAATTTAAAACATGTTATAAGCAAATGAAAGGGGAAAAAGGAACATGTTATAAGCACCTGGTGTTTGGAAACTTTTTTTAGGAGAATTTTCAAAAAACAAGCCCATTTCCAAAAAAGACGGTGAACATGCTAGCTGCTCCTGTTCCTAGACATTAGGATACAGGATTGGAGTGACTTGGATAGAAATCCCATTCTAGTTGTTTTGTCACAAGTGTTAAAATAGTTTATTTGGGTTTGAATAGACAATTAAAACTTATCCTACTTAAAGGAAGGACCAACTGCATATACCCAAAAAAAAAAAAAAAAGATCACTCCGAACAAACAAATAGGATCCAATAAGAGACATTAGCCTCAGCTAAACTAGGGTTGATAAGTCAAACAATATTCTCAAAATGCAGGATTCCCAAAATTTCAAGCACCTAGATGGAGTTTAAGGTCTTTATGTTGCTGAACCTAGAAAAACAAGGATAGGAACAACTTGGAAATTGGTTAGAAAGGTGCATACAGGATACAAAGGTGATCCATAGTCTCATTAGTAAACATGATTTGCCCCATGATCATCCCTAATTTGTTTCTTAACTTATTTGATTTGAATTGATTTAATACCTTAACTTTAACTTTAGATAATTTACTTTAACTTTCATTCATTTACTGTGACATGATATAACTTGATATTTTAAAATTAATTTTTATTAATATATTGTGTATTATAAAAATAAAATAAACTTCTTGTTATACAAAATTAAAGTATCCATTACATTCAAAAATTATCAAATTTTTTTTTGATTCATCCAAAAAATTTAATTATTTTAAATTTCAAGTTTTTAGTTTTTAGGCTATTTGATTTAACATGAAAATAACTAAAAAATTTTTTAAAAATATTTTCTTGAGAATCTGATTTTATCAATTTTTTAACTTGGCTTCTTTCTGTTTAATCTAAACAATATTTTCAAACTTTTTTAATTAATTTCATTAAATTGTTTTTAAAAAGTTGTTTTATGGAAATTTGATTTGTTGAATTCGTTTTGAAAATGCTTAAAGGATGGCCTATGGATGCTGGTTTGTTCTGATCTTGTTAGCGTTTGATTATTTGCATACACTGTTTTCATGACAGAGAAAGAAACAAAAGAGACTAAAAAAGAGAAGAGTTCAAGTCTTTTCAGTCCATTCATCAATCCTTCTTCTAATGAAATCTCATGTAGTTTCAAATTTTGACCCATTTTCTTTCAGAAAAACTTGACAGTCAATATTTAAGACGCAACAATCCTCACAAGAGAAGGAAAGGGGGTAGTTACTCAACTAAATATCTTACCCAACGTTAATTCTGATTCAGTACACTAGTAGAAGGTTCAACCTTCACGAGTAACATAAGAGAGAACGGAAAGCCCTGATTGTAGGAAAGTGAGAAGAAGTAGCACAATAGCGCCACCAAAAGAGATGATCGTCCAAGGGCTATTAAAGTACTTACGCTTAAGGTTGCCCGTCCATATGTTTTGCCTCCGCCTACAATATGAATTTATGCTATTAAAAACTTCGGAATAACAAAACTCTTCTCCGGAGACAAACACACAAGTGGAAACTTTGCTCAGCACGATCCCACGCTGCCTTGTCGTCACCCAACATGTTGTTAAGAATGCCATAGCGGCGGAGCAAGCTAACATCCTTAGAGGAATTGACTAGGCAAAACAAAAAAGTTACATAGTCGGTGACGCACTTGGACTGGTCTCCGGCCGAAAGCTGCTCGTAGGCTAAAAGAAAAGTATGGATTACATGCGAATTTTTTCCTGTGAATATTTTTTATATGTAATTTTTGTGAATTTTACTATGAATCATCTAAAAATCAGTATTTGTAGGAATTTTTTTTACGAATAAAAAATTCAAAAGAAAATCCATAAGAATAATGCTAGAAGAAAGATGTCTCAAGGGATTTTCGCAAAAAAATGTCCTGCCAAATGGCAAAAAAAATTTTAAATTTTTATATTTGCATAGAACCTGCGAATATTGATGAGAATTTTGTTTTCTCATGAAAATTTTGCATCAAAATTTGCAAGTAAAATTTCTTAGGAAATTTCTTACGAATATTACTTGCAGATTTATATGCAAATTTTTTTCTTAAAAAATTATTTGTGAAATTGGCTACTTGAGAATTTACTTGAAGATTTTTTCATAAGAATTTACATGCAAACTTTATCTTGTGGATTGACCTACGAAATTATAAACCAATATACTCAAGTAATATTTTTGGGGAATTCTTATGAATTTTATCACTAGAATTTATATGCAAAATATTTGCTTCGGATTCATCTATGAATTTTGCACAAAATCTGTAGGTCATATTTCTTGGAGAATTCTTGCGAAATGTTTCTGCAGATTTATGTGTGAATTTGTTTCTTATAAAATAACCTACAAAGTTGTTGGATACTTGAGAATTTACCTACAGATTTTTTCATGGAAAATTACTTGCAAATTTTTTCATATGGAATTACCTACGAATTTTGTTTCGAAACCACATAGATAATATTTATATAAATTTTTATTAATTGTAATGATTTAATTGGTTTAAAAATCTGAATTAATTTTGTAACAAACAAAAGAAAAACAGTTGCATATCTATTACAAATATTATCCCACAACTAAAATTTACTAATTAAA